>JAKCPI010010635.1:0-13715 GCA_023213315.1 Euborellia annulipes
TGAAAAGAAATCTCTTATATTTAAAGTTGTGGGGGTAAACAAAGGAAAGTCGAGATTTTTCAGATTAATATGTTTTTTCGATTTATTCAAAAAGAAATATTTTTTTTTTTATGTTTTTAATGGTAACGAGTATCTGCTTCTTTGATATATAAAGATTAATGATTTAGTTTTATTAATTATACTAATTAAAATAAAAGTGTAATTAAAAGTATTGATTGTTCAAAGTTTTCAATTTTTATATTAATTTTAATGATTTTATATTTTTAATATTTATTTATATTTAATACCAAGCTTGGATGCAAAATTTTTATTATAATTAAATATATTTTTTTTTTTATAAAAACAAAAGCTAGCTTTTTATTAAACACTGCACTGAGGGGAAAGGGAACTGATGAAAATCTTATCTTTGATGTGGCTCCCACGAAGACATTTGCTGCTACCGGTGATGGTCCAAATCAGCAGAGATGAAGATGTGACCAATGGTCGTTGATAATGTGATTCTTCTTTGAAGATATGAATTTCGGTGGTTTTTTTTAACACATCACAAAATATATAATTTGTTGTAGTTGATTGAGAGTAAATTAAACGTGTAAACTAATTGATAAGAAATTGGGGTTCATTATAAAG
This sequence comes from Euborellia annulipes, assembly GCA_023213315.1. Taxonomy (NCBI): domain Eukaryota; kingdom Metazoa; phylum Arthropoda; class Insecta; order Dermaptera; family Anisolabididae; genus Euborellia; species Euborellia annulipes. Next base: position 628 of record JAKCPI010010635.1, read on the forward strand.
GGTTGGAAGAGAGAGTGTAATACAAGACGTGTAGTCTCTCCGGCATCTAGGCTCTCAATGCCGTTTCACCCTTTGTCTCTTCGCGGCGCGCGCACCCTTTCGCGTCATCGTCGCCGCACAAAATTTTCAATTTAATCAAATTTATAATTTATTTAATATAAAATTGCAAAATAATTCTTTTGTATAATAAGATGAAATGAATTTGATATTATTAATTAATATTTGTTAGATACGAAATCACATAATATTTAATCAAATAGTATTCTCATATTTTATTTTTTTATAATTAATTAAATTAATAAAAGGTGGCTAATTCGCCTATAGGGTAACATCCCCCGACTCAAAGAGATTTTATCGTCGAAGACAATGGATAAAATCTTTTTTTAGAATTAAAAATTTGAAGGGTGAAAGAAATCAAGATTATTTTATTTTTACTTTGTTATTAACTTTTTTTACGCGAGAATATTGGCTGAGCGTTTCCGGCCGATATCTCCCCCGATGCCTTCCCATAATCTTCCGGGCTTCGGAAAGATCACCAGGATTATCACATCCAACCGCCGATATACAGTAGCTCAGACAGACAAACTTAGGTCAGTCAGGCTCCACTTTCAAGTATTTGGAATTCATTTTCCTTCCATCAACCACAAAGCTTCAATATAATAAATGGGGTCAGGTTGCCTATTTATGGCTTTCCTGCCCGGAATAAGAATAGTAAAGGGGTGAATACACTGCCTTTTTCTAGGGGTATTCATCTCCCGAAAATTATTTATAATATAATATAATGGCTTCAATGCCAGGAGACTTTGCTCCAAAATATATTTTTATTTATTTAATTTGCCACTTGGGCCAGGACCAATGTCCTACACATTATCTATCTTTAGAATTTGAATCCAATCTTTCAATGGATACCTTTCCTTCCCAAAATTTATTATAATTCAAACTAAACTGATTTACTATCAACTGATTCGAAGCAACAACCCAAATAATCCTCCCTAACTCGACTTCAAATAAAAAAACACCTCAAGAAAACATCCTCCAGTCTCACTCAGACAATATTTTATTCATAATAATTGCTTTTTTATAATAATAATTGCTATTTAAAAATGTGGGTATAATTACTTGATTTCTTTCAATTTAACATATTTTTTATTTATTTTATTTTATTTTAAAACGTCGGGATATCAATTTATTAATTTCTTTAATTATTTGTTTAATTGTTATTTATTTGTTTTATGAGAATCTTGGATAGTTTTACTTTAATCTTAATATTCTATTTATATTAATATTTCAAGTGATTTGAACTTTAATTATTATCATTTATAATTGCTTAATACAATATTTAATTAACAATTTATTAAAATCATAGTTTAAATATAACGTGAATCTTCTTTATTAAAAATCGTATCAATTTCTATTTTTTTTTTCATTTCATTTTATCTATGTATATAAATTTTTATCATTATCTATTGAGAAGATTTAAATAAATTATAAAAATATTTCTTTTTCATTCATGGATAGAATTTAACAGGGAATTTCAAGGGACAAATTCATTGATATTTAACATAATATTAATAGTAAATAGTATTTGTAAAAATATTTTATTTTATTCAAAAAAAATTCATTCAAAAACTTTAACTTTAAATTCATTGATTTCTTTTCATTCGTATACACATTTAATTGATTTAAAATTTATAGAGAATAGCTGTGTTTAATAATTTGGGCTTGTTTTATCTAAATAAAATTTTCTTAATTAAAATTAAAATTACTGGAATCATAATTATGATAAAATTTTGTTAGTCAAAGTCAGGTCTGTTTAAAGGTTTCATGTTCGTAGTAATGGCGGATTTCTTTATGATTTAAAACGCGAATAGTGCTTTTTAGGGAGACGTTTACAGGCAAACGTCGTATGATGTTCCCTATAGTATTCGTAAATTTTCTTTATATAATAGATCCAGGTAGTACTGGGCTCTATTAAAGGTTGCATAGGTGCAAGGTGAGTGGTAGTTTCCGTGGGAATCGGTTCTGGTAATGGCAGATATCTTCTATAATAATAAAAATATTCGTAATATTGATTTCCAGAGGCGGTAATCATAATTATCTTATAATGTCTCACACTAAAAAGTTGATAATCAATCATATATTCGATATAGAAGAATTCTGGTTTTACAGGTGAGAAATATGTTGTACCTGTGTAACGAAAGTTGTAATTTAAAATATCTGGCGAGGTGAATTCTGCTTCCCAGACCTCCCTCGTTATATTTAGACATAATTTTGATTGTGGTGTAATTTGATTAGTATGCTTAATAGATGGTTTTTGTTGTGAGTCGGATTTGTCCGCAAGGCGTCTGAACGACTCTTCAGCACTTGCAACGACCGTTGCGCGGACAGCCGCTGACGTTTCGGTGTTCAATTTAGGATGTTCAGGTGTTATTGAATAGGGGTCGGTTTTGTTCACAAGGCACCGGTGCGACCCGCCCGGATTTACAATATTAATTGCGTGAACAGCCGGTGACGTTTCGGTGTTCAATTTAGAATGTTCAGGTGTTATTGAATAGGGGTCGGTTTTGTTCACAAGGCACCGGTGCGACCCGCCCGGATTTACAATATTAATTGCGTGAACAGCCGGTGACGTTTCGGTGTTCAATTTAGGATGTGGGGTTGTGGAGTTTGTTTTATAATGTGATCGGCTGAACTTACCTTCTAGCTCTGGCCGACCTTCGGGGCTAGATGGTGCGAGTTTTCCTCCTCTTCTGGGTCCCTAATGAAAGTCTCGGAAGCTACAAAAGAGACAGTTTTTAATTTTTCAGGCTGCTTATTATACCCTTCCTGAACTCGCCATTCTTGTCTTCGAACATTATTATTTATATTTCTCCCTTGCTGGTTGTAATTACCGCTAGGACGATTATCATTCCTATTGGAGGACAACGGTTCACCTAGAGCATGAGGACTGGATGACGCATTTCGATTTGCAGGTGTGCTGGTTGCGGGTGTCTCTCGCTGAGGCGCCGGGCGCGGCCCATTTTGAGGGGGTCGCTGTACCGATGGCGCAGGCGCGTGATTCAGGCCGTAGCGAGAGATATTGCGCAAAACCATGCAAACGTCTTCATATGTCGGCCGGACAGCAATAAGTTGATTTCGTATTATCGTGGGCATTCCCTGTATAATCAAGTGAATAAGGTGTTCTTCGTTGCCCCTATGCTCTAAAAATTGTGCCCATTGATAGCATTGTTTAAAGTAAGTTAACGGGTTAAAATTGTTACTATTATAGAAGGGGTTTCGATAGATGTAGGTGTGAACAAACTGGCTCTGGGCATCCGAGCCCCAGAACTCATTCTCGAATTCGTCCATAAATTGCTCTACGGTTGTTATTGTGTAGCGTCTCGATTGCGCCCACGTTTTGGCTCTGCCTTCTAAACAATACATAAACGCGTCAATGGCGTGTTGTGGTCTAAGTTTGTAATTTTTTAAGAAATTTTTAAAAATTGTTAAAAATTCCTTAGGGTTTATTTCCTTGAGAAAATTTAACCCGGAACACCTTGGTACATTCTCGCAACTCAATTTGACTTGCTCCATCGTTTTCAATTCCTCAGGCTCTAAGTCCGGGCATGCGCTGTGGAGAGGTTCGGTGGCCCTGTTTGTTTCCCTCTCTGGAACTTTCAAATACGTGGCTGGCATTTTAACCGGTGCCAACGACTCGGTTAGATTTTTAATAATTATTTCGGGGCCCTTAGGCTCAGGGGGGGGCCGTTTTCTGACCCATTCGAGGTTGGCTGTCCACCGTGGTACCCGTGGAGAGACTGAGTTGACCTATTTGCCTTTCTACAAGTGCTGGGAGCTGTTGCCACCGTTCTTCTAACCGCTTCACATTATACTCTAGGTCGGGGATTTGATTCACCAGCGGCTCATACGCCTCCACTTTCTTCTGAGTGGCCTCTAATTTATTTTCCACTATATCAACCCGCTCCGAATTAACTTGCATAAATTGACAAATCGAATTGATTTCCCCCCGTATCTCTTTTTTGCTGTTCTCTAAATTTTGCTGAATTTTCCTTTCAGTTTGATCTAATTTGTTTTTTGCATCAGCTGGAATTGTTGTAACAGAAGATCCCTTATTTGCATATCTCCAACCTTAGAATCCGCTGTAGTTGGTGGTTTTACACTGCACGGCGGCAGCGTATCACCAGCCGCCGGCACATCTCGGGTTAGGGGCTTGGAAGGGGTGGGGAAAGTCAGCGCCTCAGTCTTTCCCTGTTCTCTCTCACATTGTACCCTTTCTCCTCCTACCTCTTTCTTTGGGCTTTTTATTTCCAAATTCAACTCTGTGTCGATTTTTTGAAACCTTTCTGCCTCATAGACCCCGGCCTGCATGGCTTCTTCTCGCTTTACGTCACTCTCCATGCTGACAACAGTCTCTCCGCCCAAACCTATTTGTTCATAGTCAGTATTGGGATCAGCTTGGCCCGCTACGTCACTTTGTATCGCTACCTGCTGTGCCGACGCGCTACGTAGGTTATAGCTGTGCGTGGCCATATTTTTTTTTTTTTTTTTTATACGAGGTGGTTGCTTTAAGTCCTTTTTGACAGGAGACTTTTGACAGCTGTCAGAGACACGTGGCTTTATTTATGTTTTGATAGAAAACTATTTATTTTTTATTTTTTTTTTTTTTAATTTAGATTTATTTTAATTTTGATTTTAAATCAAACAATTTTTTTTTTTTTTTAATTTAAATTTATTTTTCGAATTTATAAATTTCTTAATTTTAATTTTAATCAATTTGTCGGAAACTTTTATTTAGAAAATTATTGAGAAAATTTATGTCTTTAAATTGTTTAAATTTATTATTAAAAGTAGTTAGATCAAGTATCCAATTATATGAAATAAATTTTCAGATCAAATAGCAGGGTCAAATTAACGCACGTTTAATTGATGAATAAAAAAATTAATTCTCTATGTAAGCCTAATAGAAAGATTTTAACAAATTTCGTATCTTATTTATTTGTAGACAAAAAATTTATTTCAACAACAGAGTGTCGGCCTTGAAAAGGTAGAGTTAATTAAAAAAATTTTTTTTTTTAATTAACAATCAATCGACAGCTACCTCCACCATATTTATATTAATTGCTGAAAAGAAATCTCTTATATTTAAAGTTGTGGGGGGTAAACAAAGGAAAGTCGAGATTTTTCAGATTAATATGTTTTTTTGAATTTATTCAAAAAAAGAAATATTTTTTTTTATGTTTGTAATTATTAAGAGTATCTGCTTCTTTGATATATAAAGATAATGATTTAGTTTTATTAATTATACTAATTAAAATAAAAGTGTAATTAAAATTATTGATTGTTCAAAGTTTTCAATTTTTATATTAATTTTAATGATTTTATATTTTTAATATTTATTTATATTTAATACCAAGCTTGGATGCAAAATTTTTATTATAATTGAATATATTTTTTTATAAAAACAAAAGCTAGCTTTTTATTAAGCACTGCACTGAGGGGAAAGGGAACCGATGAAAATCTTATCTTTGATGTGGCTCCCACGAAGACATTTGCTGCTACCGGTGGTGGTCCAAGTCAGCCAGCGGTGAAGTGACCAATGGTCGTTGATAATGTGATTCTTCTTTGAAGATATGAATTTCGGTGGTTTTTTAACACATCACAAAATAAATAATTTGTTGTAGTTGATTGAGAGTAAATTAAACGTGTAATTAATTGTAATTGATGAGAAATTGGGGATCACTTATAAAGGGTTGGAGAGAGAGTGTAATACAAGACGTGTAGTCTCTCCGGCATCTAGGCTCTCAATGCCGTTTCACCCTTTGTCTCTTCGCGGCGCGCGCACCCTTTCGCGTCATCGTCGCCGCACAAAATTTTCAATTTAATCAAATTTATAATTTATTTAATATAAAATTGCAAAATAATTCTTTTGTATAATAAGATGAAATGAATTTGATATTATTAATTAATATTTGTTAGATACGAAATCACATAATATTTAATCAAATAGTATTCTCATATTTTATTTTTTTATAATTAATTAAATTAATAAAAGGTGGCTAATTCGCCTATAGGGTAACAAGGTCTTTAAACTTGATAATCAAAGGTCAAATTATATTTATATATGTACTTGCATAAAAACACTATGATAAAAGAATATTATATTTAGAATTGGTTTGAGATGATTAATTTAAATAAAGGGTAGGGAGAGAGAGAGAGGGGCAGGTGGGGAAATAAATCCCGCTCGGGCCGGGATTCGTGTCGTGAGCGCATAACGGCATTCAACACGATTATCTTACAATTCAACAAATAGATTTATCTTATTAATTGCCCTTGACCCGTGGCTCAGAGAGAAGACACTAGCTTTTCGCGCCTGGGTCCCGGGTTCGCTTCCCGTCCCAAGCGAGAAAAATTTATTTCATTTGATTTGACTACAAATCATTTGAAATAAATAGGGATGGGGTCTAAGATATCAAAAAAGACCTTAAAAAAAAAAGTTTTTAATTATATTGGATGGAATAAATCAATAGATTGATAATGAGAACTGGGGAATGGAAATAATGAAAGGAGCATTGGTAATAATTAAAGCTCGGATTCCTATACAATTGCATATTCTATTTGCTAATATGTACGACCCGGAAAAGGCAATTTTCTATCAGAATCATGACCCCTTGGAACTAGGGTTCAAATCATGGGCGTAACTAGAGAATTTGGCTGGGGGGGCCATGGGACCAGCCATCCTCGCTGGGGGGGGGGCATGGGGTATCGGGGCCTGAAAGCCCCATATTTTCTCAATTTTCTTGGGGCAGGGAGCTTTTTTTTTTTTTGTTTTTGGGGGGGACCGTCACGAGACTTCTGGGGGAGGGGGGCCGGCACCCTCCTAGTTACGCCCATGGTTCAAATTCTATATTGTATATTTTTGCATATTTGGTCAATATTGCATAAAGTTGCATATTTAAAACTTTTTGAATATTTTTAACATCTTTCGGCAAAAGTTTTATTTTATTTTAATTTTTTAATCGATTTTTGTCAAAATTCGCCTCAACGATTTTGATTAAAATTCAAAAATCAATTATTAAAATGTATATTCTCATTTCACTCTCAAAATTGTTTGAGGCCCACTTTACTCTTGTACTTCATAGGAAAGATAGGAGAAATGGTAACAAAATATAAAGATTTTCCCATGTTTATAAATTTTACATTTTATATTCTAATATATCGGCGGAAACTAAGCATATTTCGAAACAAAAAATCTTGTGTGAAAAGCACGGAACACAACTTTCGATTACCGAAGGTAAGAGGTGCGATCAGTCACCAGATTTTCTTACATTAAATTAAGGTTTTATTACGAGAACAATTTTGTTTTTACACCATTTCCTTTCCAAAATAAAACACGATTTGTTTTACATCAGTAGAAATCATGATTTACCTTTAATTGGAAGCAATTTACTTAATATTTTTGTCAATATATATATTGCATATTTTAATACTTATACTGGTATATTTAGGGGTTTTTGCTGCATAAAAATATGGGTTTTGGTAATAATAAAAGAAAAGCAGTGAGTGAAGGGGGGGGGTGGTTGTTGTTTGTTTTTTCGCGGCCCCCCCCCCCCGCCCCGGCCGCGTGAGGGGAAAAATCAGTTAATTGAAAGTGGTAATAATATTTATTCTTAATCCCAGAAAAAAGATAGATATTTTTAAATAAAGAATAATTTTTACCTTGTTTGATTTAAGAACAATTAAAGATTCAACGATGAAAAATATTACTAATGTAATTGGTGCTTGGGGGATAAAAAACAAGAGACTGACATGTTTTAAATGAAATTATCTTTTAATATTTCTGATGATGATAAAATCATTTTAACCATGAATAAGAAAATAGTGTCATTTTTTTTACGTAATGAGAGAAAAAAAAACAAATCAGCATCTGACTGCGCAGAAGAGTATCAATTAAAAAATTTTTTTAGCAATATTTTCATAAAATTAATCAATATGGAGATCATATACAAAAAAAATTATGCAAATTATTTCTTTATTTCCTCATTAAAAGATAATAATTATTTGAAATTTTTAATCATTAATTTTATTAAAATCAAACAATTTTCCCAGTCTTAAAAATTTGTTTCAGTATTTGGTTTCATTAAATATTTGAATTTTGGAAACGAGAGTGGTTTCTCTACTATCTATTTTTTGTGTCGACATATATTTAGTTCCGCTGATATATTAAGGTGCGTACACATCTGCGCTCTGCTCCGCTCGTGAGCACCATGTTCGTTAGATTAGTACGGGTTTGAGCAGCTCGTGAGCATCTCAAAACCTGTACTAATCTATTTACACTCACATTCACACAGTCTTTTGGCAACTTAGGCCATTTAAGACTTTGACGATAACCGTTATTATAACATAATATATATTTGGGGTCCAGGCATTTTCTATTTAAGTCATTTGGTATCCAAATGCCTTAAATAAAATTATCGGGCTGCCTGGGGTCCGAACCCGCGACGTTCGGTATAGTAGGTAGGCACACTACCAACTACTCTAAGCCCCGTGGGCCCGTACTAATCTAACGAACATGGTGCTCTGCGAGCGGAGCAGAGCGCAGATGTGTACGCACCTTTAGAATTCAAGATATAAAATTTATAAACAGAGAAAAATATTTATTTATATTTTGTTTCAATGGCAACCATTTCACCTATCCCACATAGCACTGCAACCAAAAAGCGGACATTTAGACGTCGAAGGGACGATGCTGCAACTTTGGGACATCGCAGAACGTCTCTGCGGCGTCGAAATGTCCGATTTTTTGTTACAGTGCTATGTGGGATCTTTCCTATGAAGTACAAGAGTAAAGTGGCCTTCATAAGATTTCAATGCCAAAATGAGAATATACATTTTAAAGAGCATCTAAAAAATAATATATTTATAAATTCAAAAATCAAAATCGTTGGAGCTAATTTTGAGAAAATCAAAAAAAAAAACTGAAAAAGTACATCAGTAATGTACTAGTACTCTTTGGCCGATTTTGATTAAAAGCTTATTTTCACGCCTCAGGTGGGTGCCTAACTCAAATATAAAATTTCAACCTCCTAGCTCTATTCCTTCATGCTTTAAATTGAACCCAGACAAACAGACAGACCATGTTGCGAAAACCACTTTTTTTGATTCAGGGGACCTCAAACGTGTATATTCGTCAAAATCTCGACATCGAATTTTTGACATGAATCTAATACTTTCTTTCTATATATATATATTACATATGAAAAATGATCTAAAGAGTGGAAAAAAAGAAAATCCAGCCAAATAAGAAAAAGGAAATTGAATAAGTTTTCCAAATTAATCATAATCGGGAATGATCTCGATTATTTCCATCCTTGAGTTTTAAGAGCGACAGATCTCGGGAGACGAGGAGAAGGGGACGGGGGGAGGGGGGGAGGCAAAGGGAAGTGGGAGATCTTCCGTCTTGAGCTACGGAGAAGTCAGCTGCAATCGTTTCAGTATTTCGGCAAACGAGTGAGACATCACATACCAACAAGTGTAGATACTGCATCGTACATAGGTGAAGTAGATAGAATTCTTTCTTTCTTTAAAAATGCCTCCTGTAAAAAAAAAAAAAAAAAAAAAAAATTAGTGATTATTAGGTTTGAATCCTGGTCGGGGTGTCGGCATAAAATAAAATAATTCATAAAATATAGTATTTTAACTATACAATTATTTTTAATTTTTCCCTGTCGATGTCGGCATATTTTTCTGCCCTGGCTTGAATACAATTTTTTTTAGTATCCTGAATTATTTACTTTTCGATAAATGTATCATTTTACTAAGATAATTCACTGCCAAGTAAATAAATCTTTTAATAAGACTAAATACAATTATATAATTATGATTTAAATTTATTCTTTAGAATAAACTATAGTGAAATCTTAAAAAAAAATAAATAAATACTTTCCATTTGATTATCAAGTAGGTTAAACAAAGAGTAAGTAAGAAACAAATAAGTAAAGGTGAAAAATGAGAAAGACAATAGCGCTAATTAGAAATAAAATAATAATATTTTTAAGCTTTATTTAATAATCCATTTGTTCAGTTATTATTCTCGTTTTGCCATTAAAGACTTAAGTTATCACTATTCATAATTAATAATAATTTTGTTTATAGAATTATAAGCTGTTGAGTCTGTTGACTGAATTTTACATTTATCTATGGGATTAAACAGCTAAAGAAAAAACTTCCTTTACTGGCTTATTTTTTATTCTATGTTTGATTAAGTTAAAAAAAATCATCTTTTTAATATTCATCTAGCATACTATCCAGGGACATTTGAAAGAGGCACCATTCCTTCTTCTGGAGAGGAAAATGTAAATAAAAAATAACTAATAATCCTCGTGCGTTTATTTCAACCAATAACAAAATGGTTCAACAGTAGCGTATCGAGGTGGGGACTAAGGGGGCGCTTGCCCTCCCCCCATCCCATTTGGCGCCCCTTGTGGATCCAGTTTTCCGGCTTTTTTTGAAATTTCATAATAAATTCATTTTATATCAAAAATCCGGAGAAAAATTACAAAAAAAGCTTGAACGAGATTCAAATACTAAAAAAAAGGTCAAACGGAAAACGGCGCCCCAGTTGATCTTCGCCCCCCCCCCCCCCTCAAAGGCTAGTTACGCCGCTGTTGTTCATTTATATCGCTTGCTGAGAATCATAAGAGGTGAAAGTGGAAATTCAATTTTTTTAGTTAAGGCTTCCTACCAAAAGTTGTTAAAACTACTTCTCTTTTGAGTCCCAAAGTGGCGAAAATATATTTCCATTCTTTGCTATTCATTTGTTGCCCGGCTATTTAAATATACAGTAGATTGGTTCTTAAATGGAAAAGTGACACAACTCAAAAATGATCAATTTTGAGATTTTGTATAAAAATGAGTTCTTTTTATGTGGGAAGTGTCATTTCTTTCACTTCTAAGTAGACCCCCCCCCCCCAGAATGCGCTAGTGTCGTTTTTCAATTTTGGGTTCTTGCTCTTATTTTTGGGGAAAAGCATCATTTGTCTAACTGATGTCGAGTTAAACACAAGGCAGAAGAAATATGTACATTGCATACAATAATATCTCAATAATTTAAATACGTCGCTGTTTCCATTAAGAAAATAGAAATCTTTAAACTGCTTTCCTGAAAAAGAGACTTTTTGAGATGTGTCATTTTTCCAATTAAGGAGCGATATGTTTATATAACTTTCAAACGCCTTTTCTCCAATTGTTGAATTTCGGACTTTCGCCACTATGATTCTCAGCAAGCGATATAGCTACTTCTAAAAAGACCCCTCCTCTGGAATGGAATACATATACAGTATTGGGTTTTTGACTAACTTGAATTAAAAAATATTTATATCATTTTTTTACGAATCCATTTAATTACTAATTACTTATTTTCGCGGCATATCTGCAAGGCTTCCAGGCATAACAAAAATCGCTCAATTAGAAATATGAGTTAATGAACAATTAAATGCTATTTTAAGGAGTTAATGTTTTGTAAATTAAAGGATAATTTTATTTTATTTTTTTTTTTTTTGTTCATTCGTCAAAAAAATTTATGCTTCAAGTAAATGTAATAGAAGTTTGTATGAAAAAAATGGTTGCTTTCAAATAAAGTCTTTTGAGATGTGTTATTGGGGGTAGGAATTCTAGAAATGAACAACTGAAGTATTTACTACAGAAAATTCCCTACCCCTACAAATTCCGGATCTAGACAAATCTAAATTAGAGAGGCAACGGACTTAGAACCCTTAGAAGAACAAAATTAAGCTTATTTCTAAAATCAATAGATTAATTACCGGAAAACTATAAATATTAATTATTATTCTGAAAATAAAGGTTCGATGGAGTTTCAAAGAGGTAAGGGGTCAATCCAGGGTATTTGAATGGTCTTATTTACATTTCAATTTAATTAATAGATTAGTTTTAGAATATATGACTATGTCATTACTTGAAGCATGAAGATCGTATAATAATAAAAATAATTGAAATTTGTTGTCTTTTTTTCTATATCTTGTATAAGTAAGCTAAACTATTTAGAATAATTTTAATCAAAGTTCACATCAAAGTTCAATAGTAATCATATGACATGATTGATACAGGCTTAACAACAAAATTAAAAGAATAATTTAAAAATATTATTATTCTTGGAAACCATGTAACACCAGCTATAGTATGAATCTAAAATTTCGATTCGTGTTTAACAGGTATATATGATTTGATGTACGGTGGAATCTAAAGGAATTGTTCGAAAAGAAAAAAAATCAAACCAAGAATTCATAGCAGAGACAATTTTATTGGTTGACGAGGATGCATCTTTGTCGTTTCGGCCTTTAATAGGCTTTCTATCAGAAGCATATTTGTAACTGAAATTACATAGAAAATACTACTTTTGGCGGAAACGTCAGGATGCATCCTTGTCAATCACTCAAATGATTTTGCTCTTACTGCTATGAATTAGTGGTTTGATTTTTTCTTCCGACAATTCCTTTAGATTCTGCTCTTAAATCAGCATATATACCTGAAAGAAACTACACAGAAATTTTAGATTCATATAAAATATTATGAAAAATCTGGTGTGACTGGTCAGGCACAGCACACAACTTTCTAATACCTTCGGTAATCGAAAGTTGTGTTCTGTGCATCAGATTTTTCAGTGTCGACATGTCTTTAGTTTCCGACAGTACGGTACATTCGATTTTCAAGATGTCAAATTTATAAGTGTTCGGGAAGATATTTATTTTTTGTTACCATGGCAACCATTTCTCCACAAGTACAAGAGAGTAAAGTGGTCTTCAGAAGATTTCAATGGCAAATGAGAATATATATTTTAAAGAGTATCTAAAAAAATAATTGATTTTTTTAATTTTAATCAAAATCGGACCGAATTTCGAGAAAATCCAAAAAAACTGAAAAAGTGAAGTACTAGTACTTAATTTTGTTCAAAAGGCAGTGTCACGATGCCAGGGGAGTGCCTAACTTGAATATAAAATTTCAGCTTCCGAACTCTTTTTCGTTCTTGAGATATTTAGTTCTGAGATAGACTCACACACTCACAGACAGACCAT
>JAKCPI010010637.1:0-18516 GCA_023213315.1 Euborellia annulipes
ACAACTGACAGAGACAGCCTGACACATAGGCAACAGGCAAGCAGACTTAGATCGCATTACTCTCTGAGCACACAAAAATTATTATTATTATCAAATAAATTCTCTATTTATAAAAATTTTATTTACTTGCAAACTAACGGGGTTTTATTCCTTTGAGAAAAAATTCGAAATTAAATAACTATTAATTTAAGTCTTAATTAATTCACCCCTAAACTCACCACCAATTAAATCGAATATTTTTTAAGTGTTCTTTTTTTGTATTTATTTATTTATTTATTTATTAGACATATGTTCGAAAATAATTTTTTTTACCGCTTTTTAAACGAAATCGATCGTTTCGTATACCCTATGTTGCAAATTCAGTGCGTTTGTGGGACCCCTTTTATTTGTTGATTGGAACAGGATTAGGGGTTGGGAGCAGCAAATTTCAAACTTTCAGAAACCCATACCTATAGCTAAGAACCACATTAATGTACACCCCTTATCAACACTAATGAACAAGTCTCACCCAAAAAAGATAATTTTATAAATATATGTTAAGAAAGAAAATCAAAAATAAAATGTTAGCCCTTTATGAAAATGAAATATGCAAATTATAAATACCTTTTAATTGGAGTGAGATGAGGGTTGTGTGCCCTTTTATTCTCACTAATAGAATCGCACCGAGATGGCTCCTTCCTCGAGATGAACTCAACTAAAAGACTTGCTTTCTTGTATGTAGGTTTACTTTTTTAAAAATAATTTGCAATTGCGTATGTGCTGTTTATTTTATAATAATGATGAATAATGATGACGAACATGGACGTTTTTTTCTAAGGTCTCTCTTCTGAAACAAAGAAATAATTAGTTATTAATTTTTATCCTATTCACTCATTAAATATTCAATAAAGATTATTTTATAAAATCTTTGTTTTATTTATCCCTTAATCCTTTCACAAATATTATTTTTAATCCTAAACCTAATATTGGAATATTTATATTTGCAGAATAATTATTTGACTCATCTTATGAAAATGTTATTTGGGCTAAATTTAAAAAATAAAAAATAAAAAATTCACTTTTACGTAATAGATATCATATAATTTAATTTTAATAAGAAATAAAAATCTGGTGCGACTGGTCGCACAGCACACAACTTTCTCTTACCTTCGGTAAACGAAAATTGTGTTCTGTGCTTGTCACACCAGACTTTTTGTGTCGACATATAATTAGTTTCCTCCTATATATTATTTGAATTAAAATGTTTAAGAGTGAGACCTTAAAAAGAAAAAAATAATAATTATTTGCAGGCAATTTGTCGTCGGTGGGGGGGGGGGGGCGCTTTTTTTTTTTTTTTTAATTTAAGGTCTTATTCGCCATTGGAGGCCCTATTTATTTAAATTGCTTTGTAGCCAATTCAATTTAAAAAAAAACAGGACGGTATGATAACTCGGTGGGGGGGGGGGCGGTTGGTTGGAAGATTCAATTTACTTTCTGGTGGATGAAAATTTTTAAAATAATACCTTCAAATACACCGTTAAGGTGATTTGAGACTTAAAATTGATATTTTAAAATAAATGCAAAAATATATTTTAGAGAAAAAATCATAATTTCTTTAGATGATTTGTTTTTAAAACTTTTTCAATTTTTTTCTCGGGCGGTCGCCCCTTTAGCCCCCCCCCCCCCCTTTAATCCGTCCCTGATTATTTGTGATATGAAATAATAAATAGAAAAAATTTATTTGTCAGGACTTACCTACTGCAGAGGGAGAGTTGACGAGAGAGCCTCAGTGAGCGCTGAGATGTCGATGATGAAGGGAGAAGTCGACCTCTAGCCATAGGCACTCCTGTAAAAGATAAAAATTATTATTTTTTCTTATTAAATATAATTAAATATTTATTAATTCATATACCCGAAAAAGTAAGGATGTGCCGCTGGCAAAATACCGAAAAACTATTTTTATTACACATATTTATAAGGAAAAATATTAATATTTTAATTAGAATGCGAAATGTACACCAGGGGTATGACTTGACAACCTTGTATCCCTGTATCATAACTTGATGAACTTGCCGATCAACGCCTGTCTTTTATTTAGAATAATTAAAAAAATAGTAAAAATTGCTTTTTTAAATAGAATTTATTTATTTTATCATTAAATCTTTATGAGAAAAAAATAAAATATATAACTGTGATTTTGGCTTACCCCTTTCCAGAAGATACCTTACCCCCTCCCCCGGGATTTTCTAGAGCTGTCTGAAAGTTATAATTGACACTAGGGTTTGGAAAAAACCGGAAAATTTTGAAAACCGGTTTTTCGGTTTTTTACAAAGCGGAAAACCGGTAAACCGGTTTTAAACCGGTTTTTTGTCAACATCTTAAACGATAACCGTTATTAATTAATATATGTATTTATTGGAGGTCCAGGCTTTCTTATTTTAGCTATTTGGTATGCAAATGGCTTAAATATAATCAAACTACCTGCGATCCGAACCCAAGAAAATTATTATTACTACTATTCCAATCCAGTTCCTGCTTGAGGATTTGTTTACATTCATAGAATACAAAAAATACATAAGCTTATATATATTTCTCCATACATTTTCTATGGGAGAAATCGTAACTTTAGGAATTAATAACTCAAAAAATTGTCCCCGGGCTTGGTGTAGTTGGTAGCGTGCCTACCTTCTATACCGAACTTCGCGGGTTCGGGCCCCAGGCAGTTCGATATGTCTTATATGGCCTAAGTTGCCGAAAAGACTGTGAATGTGAATGAGAAAAAAGTGTGAATGTTTTTTTTTTTAACTCAAAAAATTGTAGGAATTTCGAGAGCCGAGTATTTTTCCTGGAATCTCCATGACGACCTCTATAAGACTGCAAAATTTCAACGGAAAGTTGGACAAATAGAGCAAGACAGACGGACGGATAGACAGACACTCCGCTATTATTATATATAGATTATTTAAGTAGTGGAAAATTCGGATCTAAGGCCATTTAGACCCCATCCGTATTTAATTCAAATGATTGTTAGGCAATTCAAATGAAATAAATTTTTCTTGCTTCGGACGGGAAGCGAACCCGAAACCCCAAGACACTAGAAGCTAATGTCTTCTATCTGAGCCATGTGTCACGGGCTAATTTATTATTTGAATACAAGTATTACTGAAGAAAAAATTTAAAAAGAAAAACCGAATTCGGTTTTTCGGGAAAAACTCGGTTTCTCGGTTTTTGAAAATTAGTTAAAAAACCGGTTTACCGGTTTTCGGTTTCCACCGGTGTCCAAACCCTAATTGACACCAAATTAAACTAATTAAAACTCAACTACCCACTTTGTACACCTCCCTTATATACCGGCTTATAGAAGACTGCGACTAGTCAACCTAAAATTTCAAAGAGGTTTGTGAGTGACTTTTTTTTATTTTCATGGAATAAACGTCATTTTAGTCATTAATAGGCAAAAGTTCATTGAGTCGCGATAAAGGAAATCTTTTAAAAATAAAATAGTCATACCCCTAAGTACGCCCCTTCTCACTCCTTGATTTCCTTATTAGAAATAATATATAATTTTATAAATATATATTAAGAAAGAAAATATAAAAATAAAATGTTAACTCTTTATGAAAGTGAAATATGTAAATTATAAATACCTTTTAATTGAAGTGGGATGAGGGGTAAGTGCCCTTTTATTCTCACTAATAGAATTTAATTGCAATAGAAGAGAAGTAGGGAGATGAATTCAATCGACTGGTTTCTTGCTCGAGGTAAATGCAACTGAAACACTTGCTTTGCTTGTAATAATGATAACTCGCATGGATTTTGTTTCCTAAGCTCCGTCTTCTGAAACAGAAATATTTATTTATTAATACTATTTTTTTATCTTCTTGTATCATCATATTTTAAATATGAAATAAAGATTATTTTATTAATAATTGTTTTATTTTACCGCGTCAGAGCACTCGGCGGGAAATCGTTTTTTGAAATTGTAAACCCCTGTAGATTTCGAACGGCTAATCAGATTAGACTAAATGTGATGTCATTTTGTACAGAAAGAAAACCTCTAATAGAATAATTTAAAAAATCCCGAGTAACTAACTCCAAAATCAATTATTTTTTTCACAAAACCTCATTTTTTAGACAAAAAATTATCGAAAAATGGCCCTTTTGTGCAATGAATAGGTACTGCACCATTAAAGCTACAATAAATCTTAATATATTTTTAGAAAGAGTGGTTCAAAACGCCCGGATGTTTTTATCTTTTTTTTCATATTAGTAAATTAGGAAAAAATATACATTTAAATAAGTACTGCAGGAGTCATATGGACTACGAACCGTTGACTCATAGCGGGAGGATATAATCCAAATGGAACAAAGCCATGGAAATGAAAGGGGAAACTATTGCAGTTGCTCTTGACATTTCGAAGGCTTTCGATCAGGTATGGCATAAAAATCTTTATGCTAAACTTCCATCTTTTGGCCTATCCTCTGAGCTGTGCCAGTGGATCAAGAGCTTTCTAACGGAGCGAAAGATCTCGGTTGTAGTCGACGGTGTGTCTTCTATTCCGCATTCAATCAACGCAGGTGTTCCCCAGGGTTCTGTCCTCTCTCCCACCCTATTCCTTATGTACATTAACGATCTCATGGGAGTAACCTCCAACCCAATTCATTGCTTTGCTGATGACATTAACCCCCCTCATACCCCTCCACTTTAAGAAAATGTGAGCCTTCACCGCAAAATTATTATTAAAATAATTTAATTATATTAATATTTTGAAATTATTTTAGTTTAATTTTTAACCAATAATCCACCCCAGTGTAAAAATATATTAAATATGATTAACAAAAATATAACATGAATATAATTGTAAATGACTTAAGGAAATAAAAAAAAAAAGTAGACATATTTTTTTTTCAATGAAAGCAACACCCCCCTCCCCCCTCCCTCTTCTATTAACTTATATTCTCCCTCCCCTATCCTTGGTGAAAAATTTAATTTCATATTCAAAAGAATCGTTTTTCGCAGTCAAATTATTTGTTTTTATCATTTTTTTTTCAACGATAAAATGCATATCAAATACATTTAATAAGACACTCAAGAGGGTGAGTTGGCTGACGGAGTGGTCAGGGTGGGTTTCACTATTCACTTTAAACACAACTTAAAAATAAGAGAGCCTGCCGCCCGGCCACCCGCTCGACTGAACGAGAACGTGTCTTTCTCTGTTTGTATAGGAATAAAAATAAATGAAAATAACAATTCCCTTTTTATTAAAAGTAAAAAAAAAAACCTTTTGCTCTAATCTAGCTATATTTTGAGATGGAAAAGAATGTCAACAAGTGATTTGGAATATTCCATGGCCTTTCTTAAATAATCAACCCTTCATCCTCCTAAGCAAAATAATATCAACGCTATTTTTTGAATGTTTTCTATTTGCTTCGATTTAGCTAAAATAACATTAAAAAAAAAAACATTTTTTTTCAATTTTTCAACCCCTAATCCAATTTTTTTTTTTTTTTTTTAAACTCACACTTTTTTCTCATTCACACTCACATTCACACACACTTTCACACATTATTTTGGACAACTTAGGCCATATAAGACTTTTTACGATAACCGTTATTAAGAATTTTTATATGTTGGTCCAGGCATTCTTATTTAAGCCATATGAAATCCAATCTTAATAAATAAAATAATTAACAATGCGATCGCCTTCGGCGAGTTCGCGTCTAGTCAGAAAAAATTAAAACCCTGAAAAACTTCCCTGGATCCGCCTTTGGGGTTTACACAAAGGGGTATTTTTTAGAAAGAGTCTTTATTTTGGGCCAGGTATTTTAAAAATCTTTTTAAAAAAAATTTATATGATAAGTTCCCCCCCCCCCCTTAAAAAAAAAAAATAAAAAAAAAAAAATTTTTAATTCAAAAATATAAATCTATATAAAAATATTTTTTTTATTTATTCATATTTATTATTTTAATTGAAAACTAAAAAAATTTTAAATTTTAATTAATTAAAACCTCAGTCCCAGAATCTTCTAAATTTTATTATTTTATTTATAAAACTAGCAATCAATTGGAAAATTGATCTTGGTGGTCAATATTCGCGCCTCCCCTTAGACTAGTCCGCGCCTCCCTAGGGAGGGCGCGCCTCACAGTTTGGAAAACGCTGCTCTAGACCTATTTAATTACGTATTAATTGACATGGGATGAGAGATTTATTAGATTATTTAAGAAATTTTTTTAAAATTCTCATGTTTATCATACAAAAATGGAGTACTCCAATATAGATGATAGAGAATTTTATATAATTTAATTGATTCATTTAATTTTCGAATTTGGAGAAAAAAAAAAAAAAACTGAAAATGTACATCAGTAAAGTTCTAAAGGTTTTTGGCCGATTTTGATCAAAAGCTTATTTTCACGCTCTGGGAGGGGGGGGGGGGGTGTCTAAAAGAAATAAAATTTCAACCCTCTAGCTCAATTTCTTCATACTTTAAATTGGATACACACCCACAGATACACAGACAAACCATGTCGCGAAAACCACTTTTTCCAAAACGTGTATATCTAACAAAATCTCGAAATCGAATTTTAGACATGAATCCTATACTTTCTCTCTATATTGTATTAACATACAGTATTAGGGTGGCTCTTAGCTACTTCTGGGGAAAAATTTTTGGAAATTTTTTTTGACGCTACCCCCTAGTTTGATGCCATTGCCAAAAAAAAATAACCTGTGTAAAATTTCAGCTCAATCGGATAAGGGGAAAGGGTGCACCAAGAGCCCTGAAAATCGAAAAAAAAATCAGAAAATATTCATTTTATTTATCTATCTTGTTAAATATAAATTATATACAAAAAAGTGTTATATAAAAGTTGTAGATCTATAAAAAATACACATAATAACATCTATCAGTTTTTTATGTACAGCTAACGGTTTCAGAGAAAACCGCGAAAATCCATTTTTACTTTCTCTTACCTATACATGTAATATATATAGAGCGAGAAAATATTTGGTTTCATGTAATAAATTTGATGTCGAGATTTTGATGGATATACACGTTTTGAGATCCCCTGAGTCTAAAAAAATGGTTTATGCCACATGGTCTGCCTCGGTGGGGGTGGGGCGGGGGTGGGGGTGGGGGTGTTTTGTGAACAAAATATCTCATGAACGAAAAGAGCTAGGAGGTTGAAATTTTATATTTAATTAAAGTACCCCCCTGGCACGTGACACGAAGCTTTAGAACAAAATCGGCCAAAGAAGTACTAGTACTTTACTGATGTACTTTTTCAGTTTTTTTTATTTTCGATTTTCTCAAAATTCGTTCTAACGATTTTGATTAAAATTCATAAATCAATTATTTTTTAGATGATCTTTGAAATATATATTCTCAACAGGGCGACGCGCCCCCGCCCCCCCCGGGGGGGGGGGGCCCCGGGCCCGGGGGGGGGGGGGGGGGGGGGGGGGGAAAAAAAGGACCAAAAAAAAAAAAAAATATATAAAAAAAAAAAAAAAAATAAATCTTTTTGTGGGGGGGGGGGGGGTTTTTTTATTTTTTTTTTTGGGGGGTTTAGGGGGGGGGTGGAGGGGGGGGGGGGGGGGGGGGGGAAAAAGATTCTCATTTTGCCCTTGAAATATTTTGAAGCACACATTACTCTTGTACTTCATATAAAGATAGGGTCAATGGTTCTCATGATAAAAAAATTATTTGAAAGTTGTGTTCTGTGCTTATCACACCAGATTTTTCGAGTCAACATATATTTAGTGTCTAAAAGTATGGTACATGTGAATTTTAAAATGTAAAATTTATAAATATAGAAAAATATTTATATTTTGTTATCATGAGAACCATTGATCCTATCTTTCTATGAAGTACAAGAGTAATGTGTGCTTCAAAATATTTCAAGGGCAAAATGAGAATATATATTTCAAAGATCATCTAAAAAATAATTGATTTATGAATTTTAATCAAAATCGTTAGAACGAATTTTGAGAAAATCGAAAATAAAAAAAACTGAAAAAGTACATCAGTAAAGTACTAGTACTTCTTGGCCGATTTTGTTCTAAAGCTTCGTGTCACGTGCCAGGGGGGTACTTTAATTAAATATAAAATTTCAACCTCCTAGCTCTTTTCGTTCATGAGATATTTTGTTCACAAAACACCCCCACCCCCACCCCCACCCCACCCCCACCGAGGCAGACCATGTTGCATAAACCATTTTTTTGGACTCAGGGGATCTCAAAACGTGTATATCCATCAAAATCTCGACATCAAATTTATTACATGAAACCAAATATTATCTCTCTCTATATATATTACATGTATAGGTAAGAGAAAGTAAAAATGGATTTTCGCGGTTTTCTCTGAAACCGTTAGCCGTACATAAAAAACTGATATATGTTATTATGTGTATTTTTTATAGATCTACAACTTTTATATAACACTTTTTTGTATATAATTTATATTTAACAAGATAAATAAATAAAATGAATATTTTCTGATTTTTTTTCGATTTTCAGGGCTCTTGGGGCACCCTTTCCCCTTATCCGATTGAGCTGAAATTTTACACAGGTTATTTTTTTTGGCAATGGCACCAAACTAGGGGGTAGCGTCAAAAAAAATCTCAAAAAAATTTTTCCCCAGTAGTAGCTAAGAGCCACCCTAACTAATACAGTATACATATAGGTAAGTGAAAGTAAAAAAGGAAGACACCCAATCAAAAAAACTAGCTGGTGAAAGCCGAATCAAAAAAGAGAGAGAGGGAGACTTGTAGATTTAAATGAAATACCCAGGGGCGGATTAAAGGGGGGGGGCGAGGGAGGCGATCGCCCCCCCCCCCCCCCCGAGAAGAAATTCACAATCTTATAAAAACTAGTATTCTAAAGAAATTATGATTTCCGGGCTTTAATTTCAATTGAATTTGTTACCAATCAATTTAAATAAATAGGAAAGGGGTCTAAATGGCCATAGATGCCCACAAAGTCCTTAAATAAAAAAAAAATAAAAAAAAAAAAAAAAAAAAACCGCCCTCTCCCGACAAAATGGCATTAATCCGCCACTGGAAATACCCGAGATGATTTTAAAAGAGACAGCACAAACCCGAGATTTAAAAAAGAGAGAATGACCTTTCCCAGGGAAATGCAATTAGTATTTATAATATTAAATAATAAATTGTGAAGATTTGATTCTTAGGACTTACCCAGTGGAGAGAGAGAGCCTCGCGGTGCGCTCAGACGTTGATGCTCAAAAAACAAGGAAGATGATGAAGTGAGAAGTCGACCTCTAGCAATAGCCACCCCTGTAAAAGAAAAAATTATTATTACTTTTATTATTAATAAATATGAATTGTATGTTGTGTGCGTGTGTCTTAACAGAAAAATATAAAAATAAAATTTTAATTAGAATGGAAAAAATACACCCTCTGTTTTCATTTGTAATAAAATTTTATAACAAAATATTAAGAAAGAAAATATAAAAAATAAAATGTCAACCCTCTATGAAAGTAAAATATGCAAATAATAAATACCTTTTGACAGCGAGATGTGGTGTGTGTGACGTTTTATTCTCACTAATATCATTGCAATAGAAGAGATGCAAATCAGTTCATAATTAATGACTCACATGGATTTTTTTTCCTGAATGTTCTTCTTCTGAAACAAAAATATTTGTTTATTAATATTATTTTTTTAAAAGCATTGATCAATCTAATAATTTTTATGGGATTTATATTGTCGGCAGGGTTATTGTCAATTGCATCTAAACGAAAACATCTTTTAGCTGTTCTTTTAAGATTAGAAGTGATAATTTAGAGAATTTCGACAAATTTTCAAATAATTTTTTTATTTAAATAAATATTATAAGCGATAATAACTAAAAATCAGAGTTCTGATGGTGGCTCAGGATATGAACACGCGGAGGAATTTGTATAGTATAAAATATACTAACATTCCAACTTAACTAACAACTGAGGGAGGCAGAGGTAAGAATTTTTTAATAGGAACCGACCGAATATTCGGTTTCGGTTACGGTTTTGGCCAGTTTCGGCCAAAAATCATGGTTTCGGCCGTAGTTTCGGTTTCGGCCAAAAAGTGGCCGAACCTTTCGGCCGGCCGAAACCAGAGTCTGAAAAAATGGGATGAGACTCGCATGCAAAAAAAAAAAAAAAAAAAAGGTCAAATAATTTGCACTTGAGGGGGAGAAAAAAATTTTAGTCTCCCTAAAAAAAATATGGGGATTGACTTCCCCGAGACTTTCTCGTATATTCTTTTGGAATTACGTCTGGGTGTGTGTGTGAACACGATTGCTTAAAAACCAAAGCAGCTAGATCGATGAAATTTGGTATATGCTTCTTACACTAAAATTGTAGATTTCTATCAACTTTTGGAGTAAATACGTCACTTGCAAGTAGTACTTTACTTAAAAAGTTTTTTCAAAATTTTGAAATTTTCAATTTTTTTGTTATATTATGATAAAATACTCTATTTTAAAAAGTTTTTATTCTTTGACATTTTTACGAAAACTGAATAGTTTTTGAAATAATCACAGAAGAAATAGAAAATATTCGTTAATTTTGATAAAAAAATCAAAACAAAATCATACAGGTGTCATTAAAAAAAGGGCAAATATAAACAAATTCATTTGTTTCACAAATTCATTTGTTTATATTTACCCTTTTTAATGACACCTGTATGATTTTGTTTTGATTTTTTATCAAAATTAACGAATATTTTCTATTTCTTCTGTGATTATTTCAAAAACTATTCAGTTTTCGTAAAAATGTCAAAGAATAAAAACTTTTTAAAATAGAGTATTTTATCATAATATAACAAAAAAATTGAAAATTTCAAAATTTTTGAAAAAACTTTTAAGTAAAGTACTACTTCCAAGTGACGTATTTACTCCAAAAGTTGATAAAAATCTACAATTTTAGTGTAAGAAGCATATACCAAATTTCATCGATCTAGCTGCTTTGGTTTTTAAGCAATCGTGTTACACACACACACACACACACACACACACACAGACATAATGCCAAAAATGGTATTTTTGGACTCAGGGAGGTCTAAAACGTGGAGAAACATCAAAATCTCGAAGTCGAATTTTTTTACGATTACATAACTTTCTCTATACGAGAAAGTAAAAAGGTAAAAATGATTTTCACGGGAGGGAAAAAAAATTCAAAAAAAAAAAAGGTAAAATGAAAAAAATTTTTTATAGGAAATACAAGTTTCGGTTTCGGTTACGGTTTCGGCCGAAACTAAGGTTGAGGCCGAATATTCGGTTTCGGTTTCGGTTTCGGCTGAAAATCTTGTTTCGGTCGGACCCTATTTTTTAACACCGTTTTCCTGAAGATGGGTGACGTCTAGTCCCCGAAACGTCAACAGAGGAAAGATAAATAATTCGATAGAAGTCTTGTTTTATTTCGTCTTCAATATAATTTTGTATTAATTTATTTATTTATTAGGGATATATTCGAAAATAATTTTTTTTTAATGCTTTTTAAACGAAATCGATCGTTTCGTATACTCAATGATGGAAATTCAAGGCGTTTGTGGGACCCCTATAAGATTTGAAATTTTGCACACCCCTTTTATTTGTTGGAACAGCATTAGGGGTTGGGAGCAGCAAATTTTGAACTTTCAGAAAAGCATACCTATATAGCTAAGAACCACTCTAATGTACACCCCTTAACAACTCAAATTACACCCCTTATTACCCTCTGGGTTCATCATTAAAAAAAGGATAATTTTAAAAATATATGTAGAGAAAGAAAATATAAAAATAAAATGTTAACCCTGTATGAAAATGAAATATGCAAATTATAAAAACCTTATAATTGGAGTGAGATGAGGGGTGTGTGTGTCCTTTTATTCTTTCTAATACTCGTAGAATCGCAATAGATGATTTTTGCGCAGAGATGGCTCAACATAAGTAAAAAAGGTTTACTTTTTTAAAAATAATTTCCAATTGCGTATGTGCTGTTTATTTTATAATAATGATGACGAACATGTATGTATTTTTCTGTCTCTCTTCTGAAACAAAGAAGTATTTAGCTATTATTTTTTAATCCTATTTAATCATTAAATTAGCTCTGGTATTTATTTAATTACCAGGTATTAACAAAGACATCTCCGTCTCGCTTAACTATCACGACACACGCACCCCCTTACTTGACCCCAAATACAATGCAAATTTTTTACCCTTAATTTTATGGAGTTGAATATATTTTTTGACCATGTTTCAATTTCATCGCTTTAATATTTATTTAGTTATTAATCAAAAAAATCTCCGACTAGCTAATTTATTACGGTGCTCGCACTCTCTTAATTCCAAAGGTGTTGAACAACAAGTGTAAAATTGTTTACCCTTAATTTTGCCATTTAGATAAATATTTTGGCCAGGTTTCAATTTCATTGCTGAAATATTTATTCCGACTCGCTAATCTATTACGGTTCTCGCACCCTCTTATTCTCAAAGGGGTTGAACTACAAATGCAAATTTTTTACCACCTTATGGTTTCATTATTAAAAATAATAGATAATTTTATAACTTAGAAAATATAACAATAAAAGGTTAACCCTTAAAGAAAATGAAATATGCAAATTATAAATACCTTTTAATTAATAGTTGAGGCGTGGGTGATGTTTTATTCTCACCAATAGAATCGCAATGGAAAAGAGACAGAGAGATGAATTCAATCGACTGGCTTCTTGCTCGACGTGAATGCAACTAAACGACTTGCTTTGTTTGCTTTATTGTATGAGTTCAATTTTACAAAAAGGCTTTTAAAAATAATTTCCAATTACGTAAGTCCTGTTTCTTTGATAATAATGATGACGGACATGGATGATTTTTTTCCTTCTGAAACAAAAGAAATATTTATTTATTAATTCTATCAACAACATAATTTAAATATTCAATAAAGATTATTTTTTTAGATAATTGTTTTATTTATTCCCATAATCCTTTCACAAATATCCTTTTTAAATATAAAAATTCAATTTTCATAATATAAATCAAATAGGTTTTTTTTTTTTAGAAAGTTAAAAAAAAATATTAATCTATCTTTTTTAGTTTCTCTTACCTTTATATATGTTAATATATGAGAGAGAAAGTATTGGTTTCATGTCAAAAATTCGAAGACGAGTTTTTGATGGATATATACGGAGAAATAGTTGCCATGGTAACAAAATATAAATATTTTCTCATACTTATATGCAAGGTTTTAAATACACAGGTTGGCCAGAAACTATAAACAAACAATTTTCGGACAATTTTTGATGGGTCAATAAAGTCCTCCTTTTTTTTTTTTTTAGTAGGAATATTTATTTAATAATATTCATTTTTTTTAATTAAATTAATTATAAAAAAATGATATTTTATAAGGGGAAATTTTGATTAGAAGGGGTTAAAAAAAACGGGGCCCCTTTTTTACATCTTGAATTCTAATATATGACAAATCATTGCAATAAATAGGGATGGGGTCTAAATGGCCTTAGATGCCGAAAAAGACCTTAAAAAAAAATTCTAATATATCGGCGGAGGGTGAGGCGCGCCTCCCTAGGGAGGCGCGGACTCGTCTACGGGGAGGCGCGAATATTAGCCAGAGCGAACAATTTTCTAAATGATTGCAAGTTTTATAAATAAAATAATAAATAAGAATAAATTAAAAAAAATATTTTTATATAAATTTATATTTTTTAGCATAAACAATTTTTGTTTTTTAGAAAATTCGGGGGGGGGGGGGGGGGGGGAGGCGTCATACGATTTAACAATTTTAAAGCAGGCGTTGTAGCATAAAGTTTGCAAACCACTGATATAAATTGATGAGAGCATATCAAATAGTTTGTGATTATTAATTGAGCGAAAAATAATACAAATGTTTGGAATATTATGAATTTTAAACAAAATAGTTGGAGCGAATTTTTGAGAAAATCGAAAAAAAATTGAAAAAGTACATCAGTAAAGTACTAGTACTCTTTGGCCGATTTTGTTCAAAAGCGTCGTGTTACGTCCCAGGGGGTACCTAACTTAAATGTAAAATTTCAACCTGCTAGCTCTTTTCATTCTTGAGATATTTTGTTCACAGGCAGACACACGGACACATACATACACACAGACAGACCATGTTGCGAAAACCACTTTTTTGATTCAAGGGACCTCAAAACGTGTATATCCATCAAAATCTCGAAATCGAATTTTTGACATGATTTAAATACTTTCCCCCTCATACCCCTCCACTTTAAGAAAATGTGAGCCTTCACCGCGAAATTATTATTAAAATAATTTAAATAAATTAATATTTTGAAATTATTTTAGTTTAATTTTTAACCAATAATCCACCCCAGTGTAAAAATATATTAAATATGATTAACAAAAATATAACATGAATATAATTGTAAATGACTTAAGGAAATAAAAAAAAAAGTAGACATATTTTTTTCAATGACAGCAACACCCCCTCCCCCTAACCCTCCCTCTTCCATTAACTTATATTCTCCCTCATGGGCATCCGCAGGGGGTGGGCAACCAGGCACTTGCCCCCCCCCCTGGAAAATTAAAATGATACAAAAAAATGTATAAAACAAAAAAAAATACAAAAAACCTTTCTAATTATACATCCACCTTGCCGCGGTGAGAAAGCTTTAAATAGTAAGAGATGTATAACATTATTAATATCAAAGTACGTTTTTTTTAACTTATCCTGAAGTGACTTGCCCCCCTGCAAAAAATCTTGCGGACGCCCTTGTTCTCCCCCTATCCTTGGTGAAAAATTTAATTTCATATTCAAAAGAATCGTTTTTCGCAGTCAAATTATTTGTTTTTATCATTTTTTTTTTTCAACGATAAAATGCATATCAAATACATTTAATAAGACACTCAAGAGGGTGAGTTGGCTGACGGGGTGGTCAGGGTGGGTTTCACTATATAGTTTTATTCACTTTAAACACAACTTAAAAATAAGAGAGCCTGCCGCCCGGCCACCCGCTCGACTGAACGAGAGACGCGTCTTTCTCTGTTTGTATAGGAATAAAAATAAATGAAAATAACAATTCCCTTTTTATTAAAAGTAAAAAAAAAACTTTTGCTCTAATCTAACTATATTTTGAGATGGAAAAGAATGTCAACAAGTGATTTGGAATATTCCATGGCCTTTCTTAAATAATCAACCCTTCATCCCCCTAAGCAAAATAATATCAACGCTATTTTTTGAATGTTTTCTATTTGCTTCGATTTAGCTAAAATAAATTTAAAAAAAAAAAAACATTTTTTTCAATTTTTCAACCCTTTTTTTTTTAAACTCACACTTTTTCTCATTCACACTCACATTCACACACACTTTCACACAGTATTTTGGACAACTTAGGCCATATAAGACTTTTTACGATAACCGTTATTAAGAATTTTTATATGTTGGGGTCCAGGTATTCTTATTTAAGCCATTTGAAGTCCAATCTTAATAAATAAAATAATTAACAATGCGATCGCCTTCGGCGAGTTCGCGTCTAGTCAGAAAAAAAATTAAAACCCTGAAAAACTTCCCTGGATCCGCCTTTGGGTTTTACACATAGTGTAATTTTCTAGAATGAGTCTTATTTTAGGCCAGTGATTTCCAAACTCTATGAACCCTCCCTTAAAAATATTTAATCGTATGACGTCCTCCCCACCCATTTAATAAAAAATTACAAAAACAAAAATTTTAATTCTAAAAAAATATAAATCTATATAAAAATAATTTTTTTTATTTATTCATATTTATTATTTTAATTGAAAACTAAAAAAATTTTAAATTTTAATTAATTAAAACCTCAGTCCCAGAATCTTCTAAATTTTATTATTTTATTTATAAAACTAGCAATCAATTGGAAAATTGATCTTGGTGGTCAATATTCGCGCCTCCCCTTAGACTAGTCCGCGCCTCCCTAGGGAGGCGCCTCACAGTTTGGAAAACGCTGCTCTAGACCTATTTAATTACGTATTAATTGACATGGGATGAGAGATTTATTAGATTATTTAAGAAATTTTTTTAAAATTCTCATGTTTATCATACAAAATGGAGGTACTCCAATATAGATGATAGAGAATTTTATATAATTTAATTGATTCATTTAATTTTCGAATTTGGAGAAAAAAAAAAACTGAAAATGTACATCAGTAAAGTTCTAAAGGTTTTTGGCCGATTTTGATCAAAAGCTTATTTTCACGCTCTAGGGGGGGGGGGGGGGGGGTGTCTAAAAGAAATAAAATTTCAACCCCCTAGCTCAATTTCTTCATACTTTAAATTGGATACACACCCACAGATACACAGACAAACCATGTCGCGAAAACCACTTTTTCCAAAACGTGTATATCTAACAAAATCTCGAAATCGAATTTTAGACATGAATCCTATACTTTCTCTCTATATTGTATTAACATACAGTATTAGGGTGGCTCTTAGCTACGAATTGGGGAAATTTTTTTGAGATTCTTTTTGACGCTACCCCCTAGTTTGATGCCATTGCCAAAAAAATAACCTGTGTAAAATTTCAGCTCAATCGGATAAGGGGAAAGGGTGCACCAAGAGCCCTGAAAATCGAAAAAAAAAATCAGAAAATATTCATTTTATTTATCTTTCTTGTTAAATATAAATTATATACAAAAAAAGTGTTATATAAAAGTTGTAGATCTATAAAAAATACCACATAATAACATCTATCAGTTTTTTATGTACGGCTAACGGTTTCAGAGAAAACCGCGAAAATCCATTTTTACTTTCTCTTACCTATACATGTAATATATATAGGAGAAAATATTTGGTTTCATGTAATAAATTTGATGTCGAGATTTTGATGGATAATACACGTTTTGAGATTTTTCTAAGTCGAAAAAAATGGTTTATGCAATATGGTCTGCTCTCGGTGGGGGTGGGTGTGGAGGTGGGGGTGGTGTGTTGTTTTGTGAGGACAAAATATCTCAAGAACGAAAAGAGCAAGGAGAGGTTAGAAATTTTTATATTTAATTAAAGTACCCCCCTGGCACGTGACCACGAAGGCTTTAGAAACGAAAATCGGCCAAAGAAATGACTAGTACTTTACTGATGCACTTTTTCAGTTTTTATTTATTTTTTTATTTTCTCAAAAAATTCTTTTTAACGATTTCGATTAAAATTCATATAAATCCAATTATTTTTTAGATGGTCTTTGAAATATATATTCTCAACATTTTGCTCTTGAAATATTTATGATATGCACAATTACTCTTGTACTTCACTATAAAGATAGGGTCAATGGTTCTCATGATAAAAAAATTATTTGAAAGTTGTGTTCTGTGCTTATCACGCCAGATTTTTTCGGAGTCAACATATATTTAGTGTCTAAAAGTATGGTACATGTGAATTTTAAAATGTAAAAAATTTATAAATATAGAAAAATATTTAGGTTTTGTTATCATAGAGAACCATTCAGAGTCCTATCTTTTCTATGAAGTACAAGAGTAATGTGTGCTTCAAAATGCATTTCAAAGGGCAAAATGAGAATATATATTTCAAAAGATCATCTAAAAATAATTTATTTATGAATTTTAACCAAAATCGTTAGAACGAACACTTTGAGAAAACTCGAAAATAAAAAAAAAACTGAAAAAGTACATCAGTAAAGTACTAGTAACTTCTTGGCCGATTTTGATTTTAGCTTCGTGTCACGTGCCAGGGGGGTACTTTAATTAAATATAAAATTTCAACCTCCTTAGCTCTTTGTTCACGATATGAGATATTTTGTTCACAAAACATTCCCACTCACCAACCCACCCCCACCGAGGCAGACCATGTTGCATAAACCATTTTTTGGACTCAGGGGATCTCAAAACGTGTATATCCATCAAAATCTCGACATCAAATTTATTACATGAAAACCAAATATTATTTCTCTCTATATATATTACATGTATAGGTAAGAGAAAGTAAAAATGGATTTTTCGCGGTTTTCTCTGAAACCGTTAGCCGTCACATAAAAAACTGATATATGTTATTAAGTGTGTATTTTTTTATAGATCTACAACTTTTATATAACACTTTTTTGTATATAATTTATATTTAACAAGATAAATAAATAAAATGAATATTTTCTGATTTTTTTTCGATTTTCAGGGCTCTTGGGGCAATCTCTTTCCCTCATCCGATTGAGCTGAAATTTTACACAGGTTATTTTTTTTGGTAATGAACGGCAAACTAGGGGTAGCGTCAAAAAAATCTCAAGATTTTCCTTAGTAGCTAGTTTTTCACCCTAATACAGTATACATATAGGTAAGGAAAGTAAAAAAAAGGAAGACACCCAATCAAAAACTAGCTGGTGAAAGCCGAATCAAAAAAGAGAGAGAGGGAGACTTGTAGACTTTGAAATGAAATACCCAGGGCGGATTCAAATAGGGGCGATCGCCCCCCCCGAGAAGAAATTCACAATGTTATAAAAAAACTAGTATTCTAAAGAAATTATGATTTCCGGGCTTTAATTTCAATTGAATTTGTTACCAATCAATTTAAATAAATAGGAAGGGGTCTAAATG
>JAKCPI010010638.1:0-12444 GCA_023213315.1 Euborellia annulipes
GTAGTATAATATAATGGAGAATTTAAATAATAAGAACGAATGAATTATAACAAACAAATAGAATATTTATTAATGAAAATGATAACGAGTAGTTGAACATAAATAAAGCATAAATACATAAAGCATAAAGACATAAAGGACATAAATCATAAGAGAGCATAAGTTGGTTGTTGCGCGTCGTAAGAGAGAGATCATAAGAGAGTCAGTCATAAGTTAGCAACATGTTTAGGTCGTCAACCAGAGTGAACCTATCATCGTTTACTTGGCGGGCAACCTTTCAAAAATTTTTTAAATTTACACTACAGCTCGGCCAACCTGACCTTTTTGGCTTGACCTCAAGCCAGTTTGATTGTTGCATAATAAGAATACAATATGAGAATACAATAATAAGAATACAATATGAGAATACAATAATAAGAATACAATATGAGAATACAATCTTAACATAAGTTTTATTCTTGAGCGGATTTTACAGAACGCCACATACGCATGTTTTCAGGAGAAACAATGCCTTCATAAGGTATTTGGGTCAATTGTTCACCTTCAGGATCTTTGATTACATATCTATCTAAATCTAATTTTTTACAAACTACATATGGACCTCTAAACTTTGGAATCAATTTTTTATTTACACCTGGAGTTACATCTACATTTTTTATCATTACATAATCACCTATATCATAATCATGAGGAATTTTGTGTCTTTTATTATAATAATTTTTATTATATTCACCAGTTTCTTTAATTTTTTCACATGCTATTTCTCTGCTTTTTTCTAAATTACGATCATTAGACATGATTTCATTGAATAATTGTCTTAATTCATCAGTGAATTCACATTTTTGCTCTACTCCAAACAATAATTTGGACGGAGTTTCACCTGTCGCTCTATTTACTGAATTATTAAATGAAAATTCTACCTCTTTCAATTTTTTATCCCAACTAGAAGGAGTTTCGGCTAATTTTGCTAGCATTGGCGTAAGAGATCTATTTATCCTTTCTATTTGACCATTTGCATGCGGAGTCGCAGAGGCTATTAAGATATGCTGAATATTTTGTTCCTTCATAAAATCTTTAAATTTACTAGAGGTGAAGGCTGTGCCTCTATCTGAAATTATTCTTTGCGGTGTACTATAATAGGCAAAATAACTTTTTAAATGCTTAATAACTTCCTCAGTTTTTGTACTTGTGGTGGCATAAAGTTTTACAAATTTCGAAAATGAATCAATTATCTCAAAAATATATTTATGTCTAGTATTTGTTTTTTCTAAGGGGCCAAAATGATCTATATGAATCGTATGAAATGGAACATTTCCTTTATCATGACAATGCAATGTGCCTTCTACTTTATTTGACAAAGATGAATAAGTAATACATTTAAAACAATTTTCAATAAACTTTTTAATTTTTTCTTTAACTTTCGGAAACCAATATATTCTTAATAAGTAATCAGCTGTTTTATTTATTCCTTGATGTCCTATTTGCTCATGGCAGGACTTTATAACATTATTTTCCATTGAATCAGGTACAAAAAATAATAATTTATTATTATACTTTCTATAAACTAAACCATTATTTAATTCAAAAAGTTTATCTTGCCTTTTTTCTAATTGAGCCTTTATTTTTGCAATGTTTTGATCTAAATTTTGTAGAATTGCTAAATTTCTTTCAAAGCTATTTTCAGTTATTATTAAAATTTGAGATTTACGGCTTAGTGCATCAGCATGTTTCATTTGCTCCGAAGCCCTGTGTTCTAAAGTATAATTGTAATTTCTTAGAATTAGTGACCATCTCAAAATACGAGGATTTATCTCTTTACGTTCTAATGTTTGCTTTAAACTATTACAATCTGTCACTATTTTAAATTGAATACCTTGTAGATAAATTCTAAAACGTTCTAACGCATATATTATTGCTAAAGCTTCCAATTCAAAACTATGGTATTTTGATTCTTGAGGGGTTGTTCTTTTACTAAAGTAACAAATGGGATGAAATTTTCCATCGGGTTGCTTTTGAAGCAAAACAGATCCAAATCCATGAGAACTTGCATCACAATGTAATTCAGTTTCTGCTTTTGGGGAATAAATAGCTAAAATGGGAGATTGTATTAATTTTTGCTTTAAATTTTCAAAACAAATAGTTTCTTTTTCTGTCCAATTAAATTCATCTAATTTTAATAAATTATATAGAGGTTTTGCTATGATCGCAAAATTTGGAATAAATTTTCGAAAATAAGAAATTAAACCTAAAAAGCTATGCAATTCTTTAGAATTTCTAGGAATGGAATAATCTTTAACTGCATTAATGTTTTCATTGTTGGGACTAATACCCTCCTCATTAATTACATATCCTAAATAATTAATTTGTGTATAAAGAAATTCACACTTAGCAGATTTTAATTCTAAACAATTTAAATTAATTATATTTAGCACTTCTTTTAAAATTTCAAAATTTTCTTCAATTGTTTCTGTTGCAATTAAAATATCATCTAAGTATATTTGAATTTTTTGTTTATCAATCAAATTTCTAAATGCTTGAGTAATAAAACGCATGAAAAATGAACTTCCATTAGATAAACCAAATGGCATTTTTAAATATTCAAATTGCCCTAAATAAGTTATAAAAGAAGTATACTTTGTTGATTCTTCATCTAATTTTATATTATGAAATGCATCTTTCAAATCTAAACGCGTAAAATATTTTTTCCCTTTTAAATTATCAATTTGTTCTTCAATGTGAGGTATCGGAAATACATCTCGACTTGTTATTTTATTTAATTCCCTATAATCTATTGCCATTCTAAATTTACCATCTTTCTTTTTCACTAAGACAATTGGACTACTATATTGAGAATTGCTTGGCTTAATTATTTTCCGTTCTAATAAATCATCAATAATTAATTTTACAGATTCTTTTTCATCTATCGATAATCTTTTAGGCCTAGCATAGAATATTTTATGATTTGAATTTACTTGCAATTTTAATTCTAATTTTGTTTCAGGCTCATTCGGCTTTTCCTTTTGAAAGTAATGTTTCTCCATTATAGACTTGACTTCATTTTGAATTTTCCATTCTAAATTTGGATTTATATTTAAATTGCTTAATTCATCTGATTTAATTTCTGAAATATTTAAAATTTCGTCAAATGGAAATTTCAAATTTAAAGCTTGGTCTTTACATTTAATTTCTACAAAGTCACCAAATGTTATTATTAAATTTTTATTTGAAATAAAATCTCTTCCTAATAAACAAAAATATGAAATTGTATCTTTCGGAACGATATAAAATTTAATTCTTACATAAAATTCATTTATTCTTAAATTTTGATACAATGTCCCTAATATTGAAATTTTAGATCCATTGATGCCTTGAAATTGTTTTATTTCATCATAAGGTTCTAATTTATAATTAATAGGTAATGCTTGTTCAGTTAATAATGAAATTGGGCTACCTGTATCCAAAATTGCCAAATGTTCACCACAGTCCATGTTCACCTTGATGACGTATTCGGGAACTCGTTTCTCGTGGTCCTCTATCAGATGAGTCGTTGTCGAAGAAGATGGTGCTGCCGATGAAGTCGTTGACGTCGATGCGACTTTTGGGCAATCCTTCTTCTGATGACGCATTGAGCCACAGAGATAACAGGAACCTCGTTCACGTTTGGGTTTTGGACAATTAGCCGCAATGTGACCTCGTTCGTTGCAATTATAACAGCCTTTGGGTGTCTCTATTTTCTGAGCAGATAAAGGAGTTTTATTATTAAAAGATTTGGTTGTGCTACTCACCGAGACTGATGGAAATCTGCGCTTGTGCTTATTATAAATTTCTAATTTTTCTCTCAATTGTTTAAGATTTTTAGCTTCATATAAAAATAGTTTATTATTAAAATCATCTGAAATTCCATCTACAATATATTGAATTAGAGCATCGGTTTGAATTTTGCCCTTCGCAGCCAAATCTTTCATAGCATACATGTATTCTAAAGTAGATTCTTCTTTTTTCATTCTTCTTCTAGAAAGCTCTTTGTGTAAGTCGGCACTGTTCACTTTTACACCAAATTCAGATTTTAATTTACTTTTTAAAAGTGTCCACGTGTTCAGTCCTCTTTCACCATTGATATACAATTTTGCAATTTCCTTTTAACGATTTTTTCGCAAAAACTAATTTTTCAATGTCATTAAATTTCATGATTAACGCTAATTCTTCAAAGTCTTGAATCCAATTTTCTATAGCATAAGAATCTTCACCGTTGAATGATCGAATTGAATCTTCAATGTCCTTAAAGTTCATTGTATATCGAGGCGATTTTTCATGACACTTTTTTTTGTAACTTCTTTCTTCTCATCTTCTTCTTCTTCATCAGCTTCTTCGTATTCTTCATTTTCTCTTCACTTTCCTCTTCATCTTCTTCAGCATCTCGTAATTTTTTTATTTAAGTTTTCTGAATCATTTAATGGAGAGCCCATGTTTATAATTTTGGTCACAATCTTGGTCTGTCTTGGTGATATCGCGGTCTATCCCGGTCAATCCGTTGGTCTTATCCCGGTCTATCCGTTGGTCTTATCCCACTTCTGATAATTGTAGTATAATATAATGGAGAATTTAAATAATAAGAACGAATGAATTATAACAAACAAATAGAATATTTATTAATGAAAATGATAACGAGTAGTTGAACATAAATAAAGCATAAATACATAAAGCATAAAGACATAAAGGACATAAATCA
Organism: Euborellia annulipes; assembly: GCA_023213315.1. Classification (NCBI taxonomy): domain Eukaryota; kingdom Metazoa; phylum Arthropoda; class Insecta; order Dermaptera; family Anisolabididae; genus Euborellia; species Euborellia annulipes. The sequence goes on from JAKCPI010010638.1 coordinate 4,730, forward strand.
TAAGAGAGCATAAGTTGGTTGTTGCGCGTCGTAGAGAGAGATCATAAGAGAGTCAGTCATAAGTTAGCAACATGTTTAGGTCGTCAACCAGAGTGAACCTATCATCGTTTGCTTGGGGGGCAACCTTTTAAAATTTTTTTTTTTTACTCAAATAAAAAAATATAAAAAAAAAAGATATATATATATCTAATAAAAATTTAAATAATTAACATTGTTTTTAAAAATTATTAAATTTACCCTTTTTTATTAATCTGGGAAATTCTTTCAAATGAAGTGGAATAAATCCCTTGTATTCCTATGGGGAAAACTAACGCCATCTCTTGCCGCTTCGAGGAACTTATGTTTTATACGCGCACCTTAATAAAAAAAAAATCTGGTGTGATTAACGCTCAGCAGACAACTTTCCCTTACGGAAGGTACTGTGCTCGTCACACAAGATTTTTTGTGTCGATTCAGGGGACCTCAAAACGTGTAGTATATCCATCAAAATCTAGACATATTTATATAGAGGTAAGAGAAAGTAAAAGTGGTTTTTCCCGACATGGTCTGTCTGTGAACAAAATAACTCAAGAACGAAAAGAGCTACGAGGTTGAAATTTTATATTTATATTTCCCCCATAGGACGTGACACGAAGCTTTTGAACAAAATCGACCAACGAGTACTAGTACTTTACTGATGTACTTTTTTTAGTTTTTTTTTTTATTTTTTCAAAATTTGCTCCAAGGATTTTTTTAAATTCATAAATCAATTATTTTCTAGATGCTCTTTAAAATGTATATTCTCATTTTGCGATTGAAATCTTCTGAAGACCACTTTACTCTTGCATAGGAAGGATAGGAGAAATGGTTGCCATGGTAACAAAATATAAATATTTTCCCATACCAGGGCCGGATCTAGGGGGGGGGGGGGCGGGCGGCAGATATCAGGGGGCGGCAATTAAAAAAAGATTTACTAAAAAAAAAAGGTAAAATGATATGAATTTTGTATAGAAAATTTTAAGGAGAGGGCGGCAAATTAAATTTTGCCCTGGCAACGGAGAAGAGCAACAGTCACCACAATCGGTGCGGTTAAGTGATGCCAAGCACGGCGAAAGCTCTGGATGGGTGACCCCGGGCAATCAGCTCCCCGGTAGCCATCGATACTATGTATTTTCAATATATAAATAAATTTATCACCCCTAAATGGTCCTCTGTAGCCGAAAAGGGATTAAAAAAAAAAAAAAATTTTGCCCTCCTCCCTAAAAAATCTCCTACCTCCGGCCCTGTCCCATACTTATAAATTTTACATCTTGAAAAATCGATTGTACCGTACTGTCAGAAACTAAATACATGTCGACACAAAAAATAGTGTGACATAACACAACTTTCGATTACACTAGTCGACAAGGTTTTTTTCACAAGAAATCTGATTAGTGAACCTAGTGCATTTTTTCATTCTGAATTCTGATATGTAGTTATAATATGTAGAATTTTTCTATCAGGCACAGTTTTAGAGATATAGAGCAAAATAGATTTTAATAGAAAAAGTGCTCTAAAACGGCTTTTATTTAGAATGTTCAAATTATTTTTAACGCGACACCCCGTAAAAATATGCAGATAGTTAGTATACATATAAATCTTTAAGTTTCATCCCAATCGGAGGTCATTTAGACGTGCCGCAAACGGCTTAAAGTTTTGAAAAATTGAAATCTTTAAAATTTTTTTTTGCTTTGGTCACCCCTAATACAATTTTAGATATCCCTGAATGCAAAACACATATATGTACGATATTCTATAGTTCTTTGGCTTTCTAAAAATCATTCATTCATAAAAATCTGTTAATTATTAACGAAATTATGAACAAAAACGTCATCAAAGAAAAAACACAAGTACACTCACTGGACGAAATAAAAGCCGTTTTAGAGCACATTTTCTATTAAAATCTATTTTGCTCTATATCTCTAAAACTGTGCCTGATGGAAAAATTCTAACTACATATCTGAATTCAGAATGAAAAATACTTCTAGAATTTCATATCTTCATTCTTGTGAAAGAAAAAAAGTTCATTTTTGTCGACAAGTGTTACCGAAGGTAAGAGACCTTACCTTATCTGTGCGCCAGTCACACCAGATTTTTTTGTAATTTTTCTCCGGATTTGTGATATAAAATGAAATTATTATGAAGTTTCAAAAAAAAAAGCCGGAGATTTAGGTAAAAAGCCGGATGCGCTAGGGTGCCTAAGTCGGTATCGAGGGGCGCCTGAGCGGGGGGGGGCGCCCCACCTGGATCTACCACGCTAGGGGGTAATGGAGGAGAAATTATACGCCCTGAACCATCGTTCTATTGAAAAGTCATTTCTTTTAATTAATTAATAAAATTTCTGGATCGCATAAAACTTTGTACACCACGAGTCAAGAATATGACCAGGGGGCATCTTCCTTACTCTTTTTTTTTTTTTTAATCAATTTGAACTTTCTTCTCTTAATCATTTCATTAATTCATTAATTATACCTCCCCCCCCCCTCTCTCTCTTCTGATTTGGCACAATTTCTTCTTATATTAGTTGGCTCATCATCAAAATGTGGCCTGACTTAATTTTGATTAAATTTCCTTATCTCACTTCTTGTTTAATGTTATTATTATTATTATTATTATTAAATGTATTGTTAAATGTAAATTTGTTATGTAAATTTATTGACTATTTTAATTTCCGGATTAAAATTTAGCGAGTTTCTACTTTCTGTAGAGAAATATGTGGATTTTATAGCTGGATAATCGTTAATTGGTAAATAAAAGAATAGCAGCTAAAATTATTTCATTTATTGGCCCGCTAGGCTGACGTTTCGATCTTGGTCAAGACCATCCTCAGAACCTAGCGGGCTGTCAATATAGGCATACAATCAATAACTTTATCATATATTCCATGAACATTCGGTTACAGATATTAAAAAAAAAAAAAATCTGGTGTGACTGTCGCACAGCACACAACTTTCTCTTACCTTCGGTAATCGAAAGTTCACACCAGATTTTTTGTGTCGAGATGTATTTAGTTCCCGACAGTACGGGTACATTCGATTTTCAAGATGTAAAATTTATAAGTATGTGAAAATATTTATATTTTGTTACCATGGCAACCATTTCTCCTATCTTCCCTATGGAGTACAAGAGTAAAGTGGTCTTCTAAAAAATAATTGATTTTTGAATTAAAAAAAAAAATCGTTGGAGCAAATTTAGAGAAAATCGAAAAAAAACTGAAAAACTACATCAGTAAAGTACTAGTACTCTTTGGCCGATTTTGTTCAAAAGCTTCGTGTCACGTCCCATGGGGGTGCCTAACTTAAATATAAAATTTCAACCTCCTAGCTCTTTTCGTTCTTGAGATATTTTGTTCACAGACACACACACACAGACACACAGACAGACCATGTCGCGAAAACAACATTTTGGATTCAGGGGACCTCAAAACGTGTACATCCATCAAAATCTTGTAATTTTAGCTGCTATTCTTTTATTTACCAATTATATAGAGAGAGTATTGGATTCATGTCAAAAATTCCTTGTCGAGATTTTGATGGATATACACGTTTTGAAGTCCACTGAGACCGGAAATGTGATTTGGCAACATGGTATCTTTGTGAACAAAATATCTTAAGAACGAAAAGAGCTAGGAGGTTGAAATTTTATATTTAATCACTTTAGTGATTTAGTCACTTCCCTGGGAAGCTTTTGAACAAAATCGGACAAAGAGTTATGTACTTTTTCAGTTTCTTTAGATTTTCTCAAAATTCACTCCAACGATTTTGATTAAAATTAAAAAAATCTGGTGTGATTGCCGCACATAGTTTGATTCATTTCCCTAAGATAGCAGCACAGGCCGGAGAATATATTTTGATTAGATTAAAAAATAAAAAATCTGGTGTGACAAGTACGTACAGCACCCAACTTACTCTTACCTTCGGTAATCGAAAGTTGAGTTCTGTGCTTGTCACACCAGATTTTATTTATTTATTTTCCGCCGATATATTAAAATTCAAGATGTAATATTTATAAACGGGGGAAAATATAAAGACTTTCATTCATTAATGCATTTTTTTCTCTTTCTTGAATTACAGAGCAAATTTTATAAATCACATGGCCTACCAGACACAATCACGTGCAATTCTTTCGAATAATGTGATTTAATTGAATTTTTACTTTCTTACGTCATCATCCTAATAAAATTAGTTAAAGAGTACAAAGTACTTTACTAATTTCTTTCAATTTAATTCATAAATCACTTATTGTTTATATTCTCTTTAAAAAGCATATTTTTCTAATTCATTTTTCGGCTCTTCCTTCCTTAGAGCCAATGTTAAATCCCCATATGGGGATTTGTATGTTAATTTCGATTCAAAAGGGGGTCCCCTTTGGAACTTTTTACGCATTTAAAATTTTTTTTTCCAATTCTTATGAAATTTTGTATTTATTTACGATTCTATATTGTGTATAAAATGTCCAAATATGAGATTAAAATTTTTGAAAAATAACCATAGTTTATTTGAAGCAGTCAACATTTAAAATGCAAGTTTGAAACTAAGGTGCTATCGGAAACTAAATATATCTCGACACAAAAAATCTGGTGTGACCAGCACGGTGCACAACTTTCTCTTACCGAAGGGTAAAGTGAAGGGCAAGTGGTCATGTTAACTAACGTGCTAAAGGAAACTAAATATACTGTAATTCCATACAAAAAATCTGGTCCGGCCAGTCACACCAGATCTTTTTCTTTAAGTTAAAAAAATGTATATTTAGAGCTTTGAGGGTGGGGGGGGGGTTAGATCCATTTTAGCCAACAAATCTTTCAAAGATTACCTTTTTAACTACGTTATATATTATAATAATTAAATAAAATAAATAAATAAACAGAGCCAAATGATCTTTGGCGATCAGCTGGAGATCATGAGCTCGAATGATGCAACTGCACGTGTGTTGGTGATCATATTATAATTAATATTCCTCAATAGATTATAAGAGGAAAAGAGTTAGAGAGGGAGAGAAAGAGAGATCAAAGGAAAGTCCATACATATGCTATCAAAAAAATTAATTTCAAAAAAATTATTTGCTGAATTTAAAAATTGATTCTTGTCATCATACCAGTGGCAGATGTCTCTTACCTCTATATATGTAATATACCGGGTGGGCCAATAGTGCGTGGACGGAAGATTGTGGGCTTATTAACGGACATTTTTAAAATTTGTTGATCGCACATAATGTGGGGCCTTTAGGGCTACAAATTAAAAATATTTTTGTTCCAATTGCACCTCATATACAGGGTGGTCCATATCAAAGTTATGTTTTTTTAAATAGAACGCCCTGGATATTATTGCATATTTGGTTTCTGCGGCCAATTTTAGTATGAGTTTATGTCATGCAATGTATTCTAAAACAAACCGTTTAACCGAAAATCGGGCTTTAGTGAAAAAACTGCTGTCTGGAAAAAATTGAATATCTCGCGAACCATAAAACTTAGGGAACTGTTCTTTTGTGATTTTACTAACATTGAAATGTACTAATGTAGGCCAAATGGGTAACCCGGAATTATTCTTATGTTGGGAGATATGGCCATGCCAATTTGGAAAATTTCAATCATGAATAACTTCATTTTTTCAAATGGAACATGCTACTTTTTTTATGCCATGGGACGTGAAATTCAATTATCTTTCAGCTGATATAAGGTTGTCTATATCTATCTTTGGTAGTTTTCTTTATTCAAAAATATCTGATAACGAAAAAAAAAAATTTTATTATAGACAAAATAATTGAAAAAAATCCAAACGCAAAACAAAATTGTAATAAATGAACAAATTTTGCTAAATATTCGAAAATGTTTTAAATTTCCCTTAAAATCATTTATTAGAACTCCTCAAAGAAGTCCCGCTTGCTCAAATTCGGGTTATGATTTGTCAACAAGATGGCGCACCTCCTAACCTGAACATAACCCTAATTTCTTTTTCGAGAAGTTCTAATAAATGATTTTAAAGGAAATTAAAAGACATTTTCGAATATTTAGCATAATTTGTCCATTTATTACAATTTTGTTTTGCGTTTGGATTTTTTTAAAAATTATTTTGTCTATAATAAAATTTTTTTTTTTTCGATATCAGATATTTTGGAATAAAAAGAAAACTACCAAAGATAGATAGATATAGGCAACCTTATATCAGCTGAAAGATAATTGAATTTCACGTCCCATGGCATAAAAAAAAGTAGCATGTTCCATTTGAAAAAATGAAGTTATCCATGATTGAAATTTTCCAAATTGGCATAGCCATATCTCCCAACATAAGAATAATTCCGGGTTACCCATTTGGCCTACATTAGTACATTTCAATGTTAGTAAAATCACAAAAGAACAGTCTCCTAAGTTTTATGGTTCGCGAGATATTCAATTTTTTCCAGACAGCAGTTTTTTCACTAAAGCCCGATTTGTGGCTAAACGGTTTGGTTTGGAATACATTGCATGACATAAACTCATACTAAAATTGGCCGCAGAAACCAAATATGCAATAATATACAGGGCGTTCCATTTAAAAAACATAACTTTGATATGGACCACCCTGTATATGAGGTGCAATTGGAACAAAAATATTTTTAATTTGTAGCCCTAAAGGCCCCACATTATGTGCGATCAACAAATTTTAAAAATGTCCGTTAATAAGCCCACAATCTTCCGTCCACGCACTATTGGCCCACCCGGTATATATAGAGAGAAAGTATTGGTTTCATGTCGAAAATTCGATGTCGAGATTTTGATGGATCTTCACGTTTTGAGGTCCCCTGAATCCAAAAAAGTGGTTTTCGCGACATGGTCTGTCTGTCTGTCTGTGTTCAATTTTAAGCTTGAAGGAATTGCGCTACGAGCTTGGAATTTTATATTTAAGTTAGACACCCCCTGGAGCGTGAAAATAAGCTTTTAATCAAAATCGCCCAAAGCGTACTAATACTTTTACTGATTAAAATTAAATATACAAATTAAACACTAGGTTATTTGTTTCAAAGGTTTTATTAATTAAAAAATTAACACTTGATACGTATACGTCATCATCAGAAGCATAGGCTTAGTCACGGGGGGAATTTGGGAGTTCAAACCCCCCCCCCCCCCATTGGACCCAAGCCATGACTAGATATTTAAGCTCAATAATACAAAATACTTTCTCTGTCTATATATTTCATATATAGGGTAAGAGAAAGTAAAAAAATATAATAATTTTCTCTAGCTTAAAGTTGTTCGGATAGTACATCGTAAGTCATAATAGAATCTAATTTGTTTTAAAAATTTGAATGCCAAAATTCCTTATTATAATTTAGTCGTGACCTATCATAGTTTATAATTTTAAGTTAATAATTTAATTACCAAAAATAATAAATGAATGACTTTTGACTTGAGCAGTTTTCCGCGTAATATAGATCAGGCAACATTGCATTCATCAGCTATCTATTTTAAATCTTAAAAGCCTTAAATTTTAGTAATGGTTAATTCCAGGAGGAGTGGCTGAATATATATTGAGTAGTGAGGGTATCCAGGCAGCCAGAAAAACAATAAAGAAAATTAAATTTGTCTTTATTTATTTCATATACTTTTGTCTACGTTTCGGCCGATATTCCGGCCTTCATCAGGACAAATGTTATTTGCCTCGAGCTTATACATGCCCTTGGCAACTCCTGACAATGTGTTTGAGTGAACATTCGTCGGATGG
>JAKCPI010010639.1:0-30782 GCA_023213315.1 Euborellia annulipes
CTCTTAAAAAATTTATGACACTGTCTATCAACTTGGCGTCTTCCAACATAGTCGTTAGATCCGTAGGCAGACCATTTCTCATCCTTTCCTCTCTATACAACGGGCATTCTGCAAGAACAATGAGCCACGGAGACCACTTCACTGCACTTCGCGCACCACGGAGGATCCTGCCTCCTAATCAAATGGCCATGACTAAAGAAGCAATGTCCGATCCTCAAGCGAGTGAGAATCGACTGCTTCCTTCTAGACAGGTTCATTTTAGGGGGATCGCAGATGACCGGTTTTATCTTTCGCAGCTTATTGCTGGTCTCCCTTGACCACTCAGCTCGCCAATCACTCAGGATGGTCTCTCTCCAAATGGGTCCGGATATCGTCAGGAAAACTGACATTAAAATCCTCCACCAACTTCCTCGCTCCTCTCTTTGCTGATAGGTCGGCTAAATCGTTCCCCAAAAGGCCTATGTGCCCCGGGATCCAGATGAAAGTCAAGTCTGCCCCTCGATCAATAATGTCGGAATTCAAAATTCGTATGCTCTGAATCAAAGGATGGAATGAGTACATGTTGTTAAGGGATCTCAAAGCGCTCATTGAGTCAGTACATATTAGGAACTTTTTTTGCAGGCAATCAGGTAAGTTGAAGACATGTGTCAGTGAAAGCTCAATAGCTTTCAGCTCCGCTGTAAATATACTAGACTCATTCGGTAGTCTGAAGGATCTTCTCACGCTGTCACTAACGAAGGAGCAGCCTGTCGAACCATTAATTATCGATCCGTCCGTATAAACACAGACGACACCATTAAGTCTGTTCACAATTTCAGAGAACATAGTTCTGAACACCAGAGGATTCGTTTCATCCTTTTTGAATTTGGCCAACTGCCAAATAATCCTGGGGCTCCGCAACTCCCATGGGGGTCGAGGAGAATATATTATCTGAGAAGTTCGCTCCAGATAGTGATTATAAGACTCAATACTCTGCTTGAATCTCATACAAAAGGGCTTGGTGGGTCTCCTTTTTCTCTCATACAGTTGAAGAAGAGGCGTTTCAAACAGGGTCTTATAAGTTGGGTGAGACACAAATGCCTTTTTCTTGCTTACATAATTCATACCTAAAATTGTTCTCCGAATACTTAAAGGTGGCTCATTAGATTCAGCATAAAGGCTCAATTTCGGGCTAGTACGGAAAGCCCCTAGAGAGATCCTCAGCCCCAAGTTGTGTATGGGATCGAGCATTGCAAGGACGGAATCCCTTGCGGACGAATAAACAGGAGCTCCGTAGTCCATCTTGCTCCGGACCAAAGCTCTATATATTCTCAATAAACTAACATAGTCCGCGCCCCAGGATGTATTGGATATGACTTTAAGAATACCAATAGATTTAAAACACACGGTTCGCACGTGCTTAATATGCTCTACCCAACTTAACTTCCTGTCAAAATACAATCCCAAGAACCTTACAGAATCTTTGTAAGGGATTGGGGAACCCTCTAAAACTAACAATGGGTCTTCGTGGTCCGTCCGTAGCCTACAAAAGTGCACACACGAGGTTTTCGTAGAGGAGATCTTAAACCCATGGTCCTTTGCCCAATTGCTTATGTGATCAATACTCCTTTGTAGATGATCCCTTATATGTTGAAGATTCTTTGATCTGCAATAGACAGCCAAATCATCCGCAAAAAGAGAGTATTGGACTGGTGATTTAATATTTCCTACGATCTCATTAAAAGCAATCGAGAACAACGTTGTGGAGAGGACGGATCCTTGGCAGATACCATTTTCCTGAGGCGTTTTCTCGGAAAATGTATTTCCAATCCTAACCCGAAAACTTCTGTCTCTCAAAAAGTTGACTATAAAGTTTGCCAGATGGCCTCGCACCTGCCAATCATGCAATTTACTTAAAATTAAATACCGCCATACCCGGTCATACGCCTTCTCCATATCAAAAAAGACTCCGACCATATGCTCTCCTTTGATAAATGAATCCTGAATATAACTCTCAAGTCGTAACAAATGGTCAAGACACGATCTATTTTGCCTAAATCCGCACTGAAAATTATTAAGGAGGTTTCGACTTTCCAGGAACCAAGTAAGCCTCTTACTTATCATCCTTTCCATCAGCTTACAAACACAACTATTTAGAGATATTGGTCGGTAGCTACCAATAGCATGCCGATCCTTGTTCGGCTTTAGAATCGGGATCAGTATTGATTCCCTCCAGAAATCGGGGAAAATATCCAGCTCCCAGATACGATTCATCATGGTAAGGAGGGCTCTCCTTGAACTAAAATTCATATTTTTCAGCATGGCATTGTGAATGTCATCAGGACCGGGTGCGGTATTTTTAGTAACTCTGATGGCATTATCCAATTCGCACTCACTAAAAACCGAGTTATAAAACTCCAAATTATCAGAATTAAAATTTAAAACATTCTCCTCAAAACAAGCTTTCCTATACAAAAAGTTAAGGGAGTAATGATCATTGCTAGAAACCTCTGCAAAGTAACGAGCAAATGCAGTGGCTATCCTAAAAGGATTCGTAACAACAGAGTTATCCTCAATAATCGGGAAATTTGGGGAAGAACTCTTCCCCTGAATCCTTTTAATTTTGTCCCATACTAAAGAACTGGGGGTTCTAAACGTGATGGTAGATATATAATTCTGCCAGGACCTTTTCTTGGCCTCACGGATAGTGCGCCTTGCCTGGGCCCGAGCCTTTTTATAAGCTATAAGATTTTCTTGAGACGGGTATCTGCTAAAAACTTTAAAAGTGGTTTTACACTGCTTAATTGTTGCTTTGCAAGCTTCACACCACCAAGGAACTGAAGGCCTGGTATATGTTTTAGACCTAGGAATAGTTGAAGTAGCGGCTTGAACAATCTCTTCATTAAACTTTTTCAAATTCTCTATTGGGCCCAGTGCATCATCATATGCGAAAGTAAAATCTCTTTCGAATGCGGCCCAGTCTGCTTTCTTGGTAATCCACCTGGAGTGTACACGATTAGGTATAAAAACATTAAAAAATGATATAACAATTGGAAAGTGGTCACCACATGAATCATCATGAACCTCCCAAAACAACCCAGGGGATAAGGAGGGGCTACATAAACTCAAGTCAATAGCAGAAAAGGTATTATGAGTGCTAAAATAAGTCGGAGAACCGTTATTAAGGAGATAAACATTATTGTTAGCGATGATCTGCTCAAATACTTTTCCTCTAGAAGACAGGCCATTACAGCGCCCCCATACGGGGCTATGGGCGTTGGCATCAGCAGTTAAAACAAACGGAGCAGGTAGCTGAGAAATGACGTCCTCAATGTCCAGGCTAGAAAGCCTTTCGGTTGGAGGACAATAAATACTACAAATAGTTATAGGATTTGGTATCTCTATTTTAACCGCGACCACTTGCAAATTAGAATTAAGAGGAATCTGCGACGAATACACATTCTCTTTGACAAATATAGCAACGCCACCCCGTGCTCTACAACATGGGACGACATCTCTTCTAAAGGCGCGGAAACCACGTAAGGTCACTTTCTGCTCCGGCCTAAAATGAGTCTCCTGAAAGGCTAGACAAATTGGGTCATACCTAGACAATAACATTTTTATCTCCTCGAGATGAGAAAAATAACCATTCAGATTCCATTGGATCAACTTAGCCATTTGGAAACCATTAATAGACTAGATTAAATATACTTTCCGACAATAGTGTACCCGACCTCAAAGAGGTTGCAGACTGAAACGCATTATTAGCACTTATCAACAACAACACGCACATACACCACTGCATTTACATACGCACAAGCAAAGCTCTACACCTTCCCCTTTTTTTTCTTTACTCTTGTACCCCTGGTTTTCAATACCCATTTTTGAGCCCTATTCAACTCTGGGATGTCAGACTGTCTGGTCTGGGAGGACGAGCTCTCAAAATCCGATTCAGCGGATAACAAGGAAGCACTAGCCTCATCCACCCCCTGAGTTACATTCACCGCCGTTGCTGATGCTTGCCCATTCGGATCGGGCTGTGCGCTCATCCCACTCGAACTCTGTCCAATTGTTTCTGTACTTCTAGTATTTTCCGGAAGAATATTACTTAGTTTCTGTGTCAACAAATTTACTTGAGAAGTTAAGTCTCTAATAATACTTTTTAGTTCACCACAAGATGTGCACGCATTCCTGGATAAAGCTCCAGAATAGGACAAATCTTTGGCATTTTTGTCCCTTTCGATTTTCTCATAGCGAAACTTCGCTGAAAAATACGATATATTCTGCTCTACGGACAGCGTTATTATCTCCTTTTCTTTTATATAAGCAGGGCACTCTTTTGACAGACTTGGATGCGTGGAACTTTTACAATTCAGGCACTTTGCCTCATTGTGACAGGTGCCCTCATGGAAAATCTCACCACAATATCCACATAAAGCAACTTCCGAAGTACATCTACTAAAAGAATGCCCAAAAGACTGACACTTGAAACACCTCAGTGGAGGCGGGAAGTACTTCTTAACTCGCAAAACGTGGTAACCCACTCTAATTGTAAGGGGTAACATCGGAGTGCAAAACGTAAGTATAATTAAAGGGGTTGGTGTTATTTCCCCGTTAACCCTCCTTGTAATTTTATAGAGATCAATCACGTTTTGTGATTCCAATTCTGCGAGAATTTCCTCTTTAGCTATATCAGTCAGGTCCTCGCAAAAAATCACACCTCTTGAACTATTTAACTTGGGGTGTGGTTCAACATTAATCTTAATATCAGGGCCAAAGCAGTCAATATTTAACAAAGCCATAGACTGTTTATCATTAAAAGTCTCCAATAAAATCGCCCCATTCTGTAATTTTTTAATAAACTTCACCTCTCCCGCTGCATATGTAATTGCCTTATTTATAAGAAAAGGTGAAACTTTCTTTAGATTTTTTTCCTTATCGGCATGGCTTATCAAAAGAAATCTCGGTTGAGGTTTAGCTGAATGGGAGCTTCCAGGCTGATTGAAAGAAAAAGGTAGAGGAGGGAATTCGAGGCTTTCAGGACCATCTCGACGCATCCGCTTCTGAGAGACTCGACGGCTCATGTCCCTCGAAAGCTCACCAGGGCTATAGGAGGAGGGAGCCCTCCGACTCCCCCCCCCCTCCCCGGGCATAACTGTTTGCCAGTTCTCAGCAAACAAATATTAAATATAATAATTCAATAACACAAAAAAATAGTAATAAATAAAGAAAGAGAAATTCTGGCCTGTTTTAGCAGAGCAGCAGCGACACGGACGATGCGTTTCCTACAAATGCCAGCGGCACACTGTGAGCAACAATATTAAAAAAGTAAAATGTCAGGATTTCCAATAGATATATTAATTAATAAAGGTTATCGTAAAAGTCTTAGATGGCCTAAGTTGCCGAAAATATTGTGTGTAATGTGTGTGTGAATAGGGAAAGCAATATTAAGTACTTCACTTGGAAGAATTTTTAAAGGCCTACTAAAAAATTCGTTGTTAAATAGTAAATTTGATTTAAAAATTTAGACAAATATTGCTTAAGCATATATATGACTATAACAACCAGCTAGCCCTCGGGCTTGGTGTAGTGGCTAGCACTCTGCTGGCCTTTTATACCAAGGGTCGCGGGATCGGATTCCAGGCAGTCCGATTTTATTTAAACCATCCATTTAGATACCAAATGGCTTAAATAAGAATGCCTGGACCCCAATATAGGTCTATATATTTTCATAACGGTTATCGTTTAAAGTTTTATATGGCCTAAGTTGGAGAACAGACTGTGTGAATGTTAGTGTGAATGGGAAAAAAGTGTCTGTTAAAAAAAACTGCCTTTGCCCATTTTATTAAATTATTTATTAAATATATATAAAAATGGCCTCATAAGCCTGGACATTGGTAGCCAACTCAAATGAAATAAATTTTTGATGCATGAGACGGGATGGGAAACCTTGACCCCTAGTACAAGAGGCAGAAACTATACTACTGAGCTATGGACCAAGGTCTAAATAATATTTGTATAGTTTAAAAGTCTATATGGCCTAAGGTGCTAAAAAGAATAAAAAAAAAAAAAAAAAAATTGGAAGTGGTACTTTTTTGATTTTGAGTTTTATTGTTTTTTTATCTTATTGTAGTATTATAAATTAGTATATTTTTAAACAGTTTTATTCTTAAACAAGTGGAAAAGCCTCCCTAGCGCTTTATATTATACGATATTATGATGATACATTATAGGAAAACTGAGAGGTGATCACCCCCAATTTTTTTTAGTTTAATGGGGTTGGAGAAAAACAACCAGCATATTTATCGCTACACCTGACGTCATTTATTTGGGAAATATTTCGACGTATATGACATGCATCATCTTCAGTGCTGCGAGGATGTAATAGGTGGGCTTGGTCCAAAAATTATTTAAATGCCTTAGGGACGTCATACATGTTTTTTGTGAGGTAAGGCACCTCTGAAGCAGAACTGATAATTTTTTAGTTTAATTTAAAATTTTTTTTGCATATTTAAATTTTTGATGAAAGTTCTCCATATTTAGTTTATGTAATATATTGGAAAAAAAATATTTACTAGATTTTATTAATTTGTTATTTAAAATTTTTACGATTCTAAAACTGAAGTGATGACCAAAAAAGAAAAAAAAAACATTAATGTTTTCACTTGAGAATTTTGTTTTTCATTTACCTTATAATTAGTAAATCTGTGCCAATTCCATTTAAAGCAACGATACCAAATAAAATGGAGAATCTTAATCAACTAGCAATCAATGATAAATTCCTCAAATTGAAGAGAATTCCAAGAAATTATTTCTAGATAGGCCATATATAAAAATATTTATTAAATGAAGAAAGGATTTGCTGGCGACTGAGATGAAGTGGCAGCTTGATCTGGTGACCTTGGGCTTGAACCTGGCCTGGGCTCCAGCAAATCCTTGGATAAATTTGGCCGAGTCATCATAGACTTTCTTCTTCTGGCGAAGGGCCTCGCGTCAACTGAGGGACACCAATTATAGTGAAGGATCAGCGTCAAAAAGTGGAGGGGAGGGGGGATTCATTCAATCGAAAACCTTGATTGCTCAATCCCTCGATTAGCCAATTTAGATGCATTATCAATCACAAAGAATGTTTATAATAACACAGATTAATAATGTTTTTATCCAATATTTTTTTCTACTTCCTTTCTTTATAGATAAATATTTAATTAAAATTTGTTATTGAACTAAAATTTAAATTTTATTTTATTGATTACTTTTTTAGTGTTGAAATTTTATTTTTTAAACACAAATTAGATTTGCTTTGAATAATAACTTGCTCTTTGCCCTCTGGCTGAGAGGTTATAGGTGTTGGCATTTAACACTTAAAAGACAGAGATGGTATTTTCGATTCTGTGTGTCAACCAGATAAATTAAGATTTGTTTTATTTGTTTAAAATAAATAAAAGTCAGTCACAATACAATAGCCTAAAAGCTAGATATTTTGAATTCTTGTTTAATAATATTAAAATTATAGACTGGATTTGTTAATTAAAATAACAATCAAGGAGGTCCAGATTAGATTTATTTATTTATTTATTTATTTATTCAAACATGTACATAGGGCAGGTTGCCCCTCATAGTGTACACAGTAAATTTGTCATACATTTATTAAGCACCCACTTATATCCATCGATCATTCGACTCGCGACAGTGTTGGGCAGGAATCAGGTGACCAAGTTTCCGATCAAAAACGGCGCCATATCTGTCTCTCAAAATCTCCCAGAATCTCTCACCCCCAGATGGACGGATAGCAGGGAACGGAAGGTTCTGAAATTGGAAGCTCCACGGACATGCAGGGGGAGGGCATTCCAAACTCTGCTGCTAGTAACAGCGAAAGATCGTGACATAAGGCCCGATGTATGTCTCGGGCAATCCAAACCCCGTGCCCTGGTGGAAGTGCCGGGAGACAGAATATCGTAAATATAGGGTGGGAGGCGCGTACAGATAACATGGTAGATGAAGGTCGCATATCTAAATCTCCTGTAAGAATCCCAATCACCACCCAAGATCCCCCCAACAAGATGGGAGACGTGGTCTCTAGGTCTTAGGTCATATATATACCTGACACAGTTATTGAAAGCTACCCGGAGCCTCTGTGCAGATAAGCTGTCAATATTATGGAAAACCACGTCCCCATACAGAAAATGGGGGAGCACCAGGGCAATCACCAGCCTACGCCTCAGCCATTGGGGGGTCACACTCATCAGCCTTCTTAGTGGATGGAGAGTGCCATACACTCTCCGACAGACCAAAGTGGCATGGTCACCCCATGTCAGATTATTATTTATAATGATCCCCAGATCCCTGACCGTGTCCGAATAGGGGACCACTGAACCACCCACGATGACGGAGGGCAAAGAAATTTGAGAACGTCTTGCGGCAATCCAAATAACCTGCGATTTCACAGGGTTAAGCTCAAGCCCGTTAGCTATAGTCCATATTTCGATGCGTTTTATATCATCATTTATCTTCCCCACCGCTGTCCCCGGATCAGATCTATCAGCCCCAAGATATATTTGAAGATCATCGGCAAACAGATGGTATCTAGAGTGATGAAGAACCCCGGGTAGATCGTTAATAAATATTGAGAAGAGCAAGGGCGACAAAACACCACCCTGAGGTACCCCTCTCAACAAATCCCTGAGAGAGGACTTCTCCCCATCCACCACAACGTATTGGCTCCGGCCTCTAAGGTAATCATATACAAGTCTACAGGCGGATCCCGAGAAACCGCCCAATCTATGAAGCTTGTCAATGAGTAAGCTATGATCAACAGAACCAAAAGCGTTTTTAAAATCCAACAAGGCAAGAATCGCAGCCCCGTCCCCCTCGATAAAGCCTCGACAGTCATCCGTGACTTTAAGAACCGCGGAAGCACAATTATAATTGGTCCTGAATCCTGATTGGAACGGAACAAGAAAATTAATATCTTGGAGGTGTTTTAGCATTTGAGTATCAATTACGTGCTCAAAAGCCTTTGAGAGAACCGGCAGAACGCTAATCGGTCTATAATCGGCACAAGCACGCGGACTGCGATTTTTAGGGATTGGAGTGACCCTGGCGGACTTCCAGCAAGAAGGGAAGGATGAGGTAGTTATTAGGTAATTGAAGATTTCTGTAATGACAGGGAGAATGACAGGGAGTAGCAAAAGAATAAAATCAAGTGGGATCTCATCATTCCCGACAGCCTTGGACTTCAATCTAGTTAGTGCTCGATAAACTTCATTAACAGAAATACACGAAAAATAAAAACCATCCGAAAGGTTTTCCCCAAGGCAGTCAGGAGGATAAGGCAAACCCGGGTCAGAGCCCGCAAAATGGTGGTTAAGCTCATCAAGATCGACCATCTACTACCATTATTTAGCTGCTGTACGGACCATTTATGACTATTTTCAACTATTAATTCCTAAAATGAAACAGTTATCGTGAATCGACTAAATGGCCCCAATAAAACACGATATTCTTTATTATTTAAGAATACAGTATCAATGATATAATTATTTTAACATATATTTTTTCCACTGACCATTAAAATTCAAATAGCGTAGAATCACCCATATATATATTTATAATTATAAAAAATGATTATATTTTTTTTCATTCCAGTTTGAAGAGGCGTCATCTGAAGAATCGGTCATCGGGGGTGTCTTCTGGCTTCAGGGGGAGGGAGTGAGAGGACTACACAATTCACTGCGCAGTGTCCACGAGTCCTTCGCGGCAGCTTCGAGGCTACTCCCGGATTTAAGGGCCTGTATACACACATTTAGCATAAGCGCCGAGTAAGCTAGCTAGGAGATTGTCAAAATTGTGTATTATTTTTTTAATAATTCGGTCTAAATGTCTATTTTAGTTAGATTGCAGGATTATTTAGGATGTTATTTCTCTAATCTTTTCAGAGTTCTTTTTCAGACTAAAGAGAGGGATGGTAATGGAAGTACAGCAGCTAAATAATTGTAAGTAGGGTTTATTTTTAAGTGATTTCAACGGAATGGAGCCGTCCCTCTCTCACCGGGGGAACCATCCATCATCTTCTATGAGACGTTTCAAATGTTTTAGAGCTTAGCTATTAGCATATTAATTAGGCAAAAGGATTGTGTGTATTTGGGGTTCTATCTCTCTATTTTATTTCTTCCTCTTCTTACTTTTAAGTTTATTTAATTTTAAGCTATTTAAATACACACAATTCTTTATAAATAGGACATAGAATAGTTATTCAGAAGGGCGAATAAATAAAAATCTCTGCGCTTATGCATGCATGTTTTTATTTTAAGGGGTTTAGGCCTTCAAAGGGTTCTCTGACGTTCTCTTGGATTGAGGTGAATTGTGATTGGCATCTCACACTGGCATAGGTGTCGTTCGTTGTTTGTTTCTCTTCCCCAATAGGTTTGCGATATTCAGGAATATCGCATAATTAGGCAGGGACTCCCAGGAGAGTGTCAATTCACTTTTGACTAATTTCCAAGAGAACTAAGAGAATTCATTCCTCTATCCATCGCTTCGTATTTGTGAGAGAAAGAAATTTTTCTTCTTTCTCTGGAGCCCTCTGGAAGTCTCTGCTGACGATTTGGGCTGGTTGTTTCAGTAAAGAATAAGTTTAATGTTTTCAAATGTTAGGAGTTCTGGTTAGGATGTGTCGTTAGCTATTAGGGTTCTTTTTTTTTCAGCAGGCATTTGAAACAACGCCATTCTTTTACTGAGATGAGCAACCAAACCAGATCTTAAGTATTGTACTTCTCGGGCTTCCTTCCTAACTCCGGTCTCCATTTGATCAATTAATTCTGCTCTTTAGCTCGCTATTATTTATTGATTAGGTAGGTGGGCAGAAATTAATTGATCTACTACTAAATAACCCTGTAGGTTCTTTCTTTCTTTCTTTTTCTTTTCAACTTTCCTTGGGGTTTTGGGGCGCGTTTTCCCGATTCGTTCCGATTTATTTATGTGAATGAAAGCTCACCTGCTTTCTCGGGAGTGTTTCGCGTTTCGCGTTCGTCTCAAGAAAGAAGAGGATCGACACTGAAGAGTTAGATGGCCACCTGAGCCATAGAGGGATGGACTTGTTCATTTCTCTTGTTTGAATGCACAAAAACAATGCGTAATTAAAACTCAAAGCATTTGTTTATTCGTAATTAGAAAGTTCTCTATTTACTTATAAACGTGTGCTTTGCGTTCTCTTGCGCATTGCTCTCTTGTACATTCAATCAAGAGCCGTGAATAAGTCTGTTGGGCGTTAGGTTAGACATCAAGACATCGTTGAGCGCAAAGAAGCAGTCTACATGGTACGTTAATTATCAATGCATTGATTTCTTTCACTTATCATCACTTGTATTAATATTTCTCTTCTCTTTTTGTTTTAGTTGTTGGGTGGTTGGGCTGTGGGGGCAGATCGGCGAGTCTTCCATCTTCGGCGAGTGTAACCAAGCGAATTCTTCAAGTAAATATTTCATTTATTGATATAATACAAAATATATATATATATATATTCTGGAAGGTTTCCCGACCGGATGTATGCAAAGATAAGTTTTCTCGGGTTAAGTCGCGTGGGGTTTGTTTACGGGGTCGCAGTCTTCCTGGTCCCCAGGTCAATTTGGTGGATGACTCAGAGGCGAGGATTGGTCTCTGAGACCTGGAGGAAGGTTGGGTGTGTGTAATTGTGTTCGGTTTAGATTGACTACGGGACCTCAATCTGCCTACTCCCCAAGTCGGTGTATTGGTGGATGCCTAAAAGGTTTGGGTTTGTCTCTGAGAAATGGACAGTGGTTGGTTGTGTGTAGTCGGGTTTGTGTTTGGTTTGTGTTGACTAGATGACTAGACCCTCAGTCAGCAATAGTAAAACACCATAACGAAACAGGACACATTATTAACTTCGAACAAACAAAAACAATAGAACCAATAAATAACTTCCACTCCCGTATCACAAGAGAAGCCATAGAAATTTACAAAAGGCCTGAATGTCTAAACAAAAGAGACGACGCCCTCAATTTCCCAACAACATGGAAAACACTTATTCCCAAACTCCAAACCAAAGCTCACACAAATACAAAGACTTCACACACTCCAAAACTGTCCCGTAACAACAATACCACGTCCCCAAAACAAACACAAACAATCACAAACAAACATAACATATCCAACAGCAAACCCACTCCACCAAACCAAGCCACGCCCCCAGACCAGGCCCAGCCAATCAGAGACAGCCACGTGACTCCCAAAGCCACGCCCACATGCCCGGCAACAGGTATAAAAGGACCTGCACCTCCGGCTCAGAGTCAGTTGCTCACGGCCTGGGGAGTAGGCAGATTGAGACCCCGTAGTCAATCTGAGACCCCGTAGTCAATCTAAACCGAACACAATTACACACAACAAACCTTCCTCCAGCTCTCAGAGACCAATCCACGCCTCTGAGTCATCCACCAAATTGACCTGGGGACCAAGAAGACTGCGACCCCGTAAACAACCCCCCTCCACCATTACCTCCTAACTTCCTTCTCTCTTGAAAATGGCTCCAAAAGGAGAGCCGAAACGTCGAGTAAATCTCAGCACCCCACGCGACTTAACCCGAGAAAACTTATCTTTGCAATATATATATATATATAATTCACTTCAATTAATAAATCCAAAATAAACTAATTATTATTTTTCTATCTTTTAGGTTGATGCTCTACGTATTTAACGGCACCAAATTTCATCAACTGCATTTGATAAGAGAAATCCGAGATTTCTCAAAGAGATCATTAATAGAGATCTCTTGGAATTTTATTAAAAATAATTAATATAATGTAAGTGACTCTAAAGAAATCTCTCTAATATTTATTCAATAACAACTTCTAACTATTAATTATATAATAAATAATAATATCCTATTTTTTCTCTTCCAGGTCCTAAACTTAAATGCTCTAAGCCTCAACTTTTAATGTCAATCTCAACTACAAACTGAGATATAATCACAGACATTTCAAAACTTTCATCTAATAAATGAGCGACTTGTTTTTATCAAAAAAATCCCAGATAACGACATGTAAATGAAGATTAGTTACATCTCTAAATACTGAAGATTCATGTTTCAAATCGCCATATTTACAAAATGATGAGTTTTTCACGTTTAAATAGATGAATATTATTAAAAAAAAAACAACTACATTTGCTGGTTTTAGCTCACTTGTCAGATCTAATTTCTGCAGGGGCCGATCACCATGTCTTCAATATTCGGCGAGTGTAACCAAGCGGATGCATAAAGTAAATATTCATTAAAAATATACATGTATTTAATATACGGTATATAAATATACATATAATCTAATAATAATTAAAAAAAAAAACTATTATAATTCTTATTTTTTTTATCTTTTAGGTTGATGCTATTCGTTTTTAAAGTCTCCAAATTTCATCACCTGACATTTGATAAGAGAAATACAAGATTTTTGAAAGAGATCATTTGGGACCCCTCGGAATTTTATTAAACGTAAACGAGGAAAGCAATTGTTTTTCTATTAAGACAAAAGGAATTACAGACAGATTTCTTTGACAGTTTACCCATAAGACTAACTGATAATTTATACAATGTAAGTAATTAATGGGAATAATTGAATATCATTTAAATAATATCCAATTTTTCTCTTCTAGGTCTTAAACATCCTCATAAATTTAATCACCATCAGTTATTTGAGCGAATAGCAAACGCGCTTTAATTAATTCTTCACTTGCTATTCATTTTTTTTTGCTGGGCTGAATGCGGCATAACAATACATCAGTACAACTCCCGACCAGACCTGGCAAAGTTCTTCTTAATATCTCCTATCCTCCTAATTTACCGTTTCGTCAAACAAGGGAAGAAACTCCTTTTCGACAATTATTCATATTAAACTAAAGTGGCTTCATTTACATGAAATAATCAAAAGATATTACTGTATATCGTTATTTAAAACTCTGTCAGAATTTTCGGGCAAAAAAAAAGGAATTTTTATGGTAAGTTAATTATTACAATGAAAGTCTTTATATTGTATCAATATAAATCACGAGATTTTTAAATATTTATTTTTTTCTTCTTTTATTTCAGATTGGAGATGAATGAATTAGATAAGATTTAAACTTGTGTGCCACGTGAGAATTGAACAAACTCAGAATTCTTCGTATATTTACTCAAATCGTTGAATAGTGCAGCCATTGCTACCAGAATTACTTCTTCCCCACTCACCATGGGTGTCCAAAACAATGAAGAAACCCATCGGCGGAAAAAGAATAATCTTGACATGCTTGAACAAGAGATAAAAACCAAGAGGGTGGATCGGCGGGCTAAAAGGGGAGGTGAGGAGGCCCGATACATTATTTTATATTTAATGAAGATCTTATTAGTTATGCATTGAAAGTTCCTTCTTACAAGACAATCGAATGAAATAAATATTTCATTCCTGGGTGAATTCAGCCAGCCTATTTCCAAGGTGATTATTTATTAAATGTCTATTTATATATTTACTTATGTATATAAGATTATGGTAAAAAATATTATGTCAAGTTAATAAATAAATGAACCTTGAACAAAACTAGTAAAAAAAAAAACTAGAAATAGGACACCCAGAATAGTATACATTTATGTCTATTTTCAACTATTAATTCCTAAAATGAAACAGTTATCGTGAATTGACTAAATGGCCCCAATAAAACACGATATTCTTTATTACTTAAGAATACAGTATCAATAATATAATTATTTTAACATATATTTTTTCCACTGACCAATAAAATTCAAATAGCGTAGAATCACCCATATATATAGATTTAAAAAATTTCGGACCTCCCCCCCTCCCCCTTATAAACGCCCCTGTCTAATATCGAATATAGACACAGGATAGGGTCGGTGGAAATAAATCCCTGGGACGTACTTCTTTAAACTTAATTCATAAAATACTAATGGGAAATTATTTTCACTAGTTTGCTAGACCTCTAAGGAATAGATTCTTAAACAATTTCTCTTTTGCAGGTTGGTGTTTCCCCAGTGCAATTGTGTTCAGTGTTCAGTGTTCAACTAGTGCAATCAACTGGATCAGCTCTACGAGTGCAGAGAGCTTCGATGGATCAACTCTACGAGTGCCAGGCAAGGAGCTTCGAGCGACCGTCAACCCCTCAGGAGGTGAATATTTTATTACTCTAGACATATACACATAAATCCAAAAATATATAAATGATCTGATTTTAATTTCTTTTTTTTTCTTTTTTGTTACAGATTCCTGAGGGTCAACAGAACAAAGGTATTACGCATGGTGCAAGAATATTAAAGGGGATAGATTAGATTAGCTTTTTAGGATGTTCTTCTTTTCAGCTGACAGAAGAGATAAAGAGCCTCTCCCGCCGCGGGATTTCATTAACATCTTCTTAATACCCAGGGTCTAAAGGTGTGATTGCTAAACGAATACAAAATTTTTAATTGTATTCACTTTTCAATATTTATCATTTAGAAAATTTATTTTTACACCTTAAATGTAGTTTAAAGATTTAAATCTAGAGGGGGGAGGGTGCACCATGCCAACGAACCAACGAGAGGGATTTTTTGGAACCTGTAGCAATAGTGTAGAAACCAACGTGAATACTTTCATTTTATGCCTCTGTTGGATAGTTGTTGTTATTAGCTTCAGGTGCCTTTTAGCTCGTTCGTTTTGTTAGGATGCCTTGATTTGTTCTTTTAATTTAGGATCCATACGGAGAGCTAAAATGAAAGATATTCTCGTTGATTTATTCCATAAACGGTTCATATCTGAGTTGAAAGATCGAAGTCCAGGTTCCAAGTGTTCTTGTGTTTTGCGAAAAGACGTCTTTTGTTGGCGCGTTCGTGAGTCTGATATGTTTTTATATCTGTGAGGGTGGATTTGAGGTGGCTTTATGAGTCAGGGAAGGGTTGCCGTTTCTCCAGGAATAGCCTGGAGGGTCAAAATTGCAATCCTTGAGGCTAGGAACCCGAGGGCTCCACCGATCTGATGGTGGAGACGGGGTTATAAATACTCTCTATTCGTATTTTGTGTTAGGCTAGGTAGGATCTCTTCCCGGTTAGCCCCCGCACTCGTTTGCTCGTAATCCAAAAATCACGTTCACTCTCACTGATATGATTTCCTCAGACTCCCGGTTTACGGTAAATATATATATATATATATATTCATCAAATATATATATATATAATTTGTATTCGACAAGCAAGGGATAATTAATTATTTAAAACCTTCTTGCTGTTCTTTTTTTCTTAATTTCATTTACTACATACACTTTTTGTTGTAGTAGGTGAAGATATCTTTTTATTTTTTATTATTGTTTTAGTGTTTATGTGAGTGGGAAAAAGTGAGAGAAGAGAGAAAATTTTCAATATTTTTGGGAAATTTAAGGTAAACATAAATAAATTAGAACACTAATTCATAATTCTTATAAATTAAGTGATTAGAATTAAGGCTAATTTAAATTTTTTTTTCAGGTCAGGAATTATAACATGTTTAATAACACAATTGAGAATTTAAATATATTCCATAAGTAAATAATTATTGTCGGAAAACTAAAAGAGATCATTTTTTTGGTGTTTACTCATAATTAGTGAATATTTGTGTGAGTGAAGAGAAAAAATCTCACAAATGAAAGGTAAATAGTTCACTAACTTGATATTCTCATAATTAACTGATTAGAGTCAATACTAATTCAATTTTTTTTTTTTTAGGACGACTCATTTTCATAAATAAATAATAATATTATCTAAAAGAGCGAAGAAAGATGTGCTCACTATACATCTGACTTATAATAAATATATAAAAAGCCAGCGATGCAGAAAGTTGTATTTGACTTCACAGCCCATCGATTCTAATCTTTTCATTTGCCTTTTTCTTTAAGCAATGAAGTCATAATTTTAATTTATGCTCTTATTCTGTAATGGAATGTTTTTTTCTAGTAGTTATTAGAGAAGTAATTGCTGAAAGGTAATTTTTTATATATTATAGAATTAATATATAATACATTTAAATAATTTCGATTGAACATTATTAGTTAAAATAAAAATTTTTTTCAGATAACTTGTAGATGATCTTCTAAAATATAGAAAACATGAATAAAATCTCAGAAGATTGATAATTTCGATCCTCAAGCATAAAAACCGTCCAGAAAAGAATTCTATTATATTTGCCACTCACTCATACATTTTGCAAGTTATTTCCTGCGATGAAATTGAAACAAGTCGAGAATTGAAGTTGCTAAAGTTGAATTGATTGATGATTAGTTGTTCTGGGGCTTCTCTTTGCACTGCGACCTTCTAGATCAGATCTATTGTGCTCCCCCGATCTAGGAATGGTTCGAATTCGGGTGATGTTTTACCCCTGAATTCCTATGTCCATCCCTCAGGCCCTAAGTGCCTGGAATTGGAGGGGATGTGTACTCCCTTTTGCTCCAGCAGAGACGTTCGACTTTGGTTGAATTTTTTCGGCAAGTTGGGTTCGAACTCGAGTGACATTTTACCTCGAATTACTAAGCCTCAGCTTATCCGATAAGCCACGCTCGCCTCTTAAAGTTGAATTACTTAGAAGAAAATAAAATTTCATCTACGTAACAATTCCAACATTCAAGAATTGAAATTGACTCATTTGTGTTTGTTACTGGAGGGTGAGATTATCTCGCACCTTTCAATCCCGATAACGAGATTTCTCGAACACAAACGAGCTAACGTTCCTTAATCCCAGTCATCAATCATATACTATTATATGTAAAAATATACAAAATTATTATATTACACTGGCACTAAATTTAAAATATATTTTCCAGAAATCATAATATCCAGCAATCTTTTGTTTTGCGATTCATTTGGCGCCCCTTTGTGAGTAGCGCCCGGGGCATGATCCCCTTGCCCCCTCCCTCGCTACGCCACTGGCTGAAGTTGGTTTATTTGAGAAAGAAAATTTTCAGCAATGTTTTTATTAGTTTACAAAGCATTATAATATTTCTAAATATTCCAGAGACGTTTCGGCACCCCTTCTTCAGTGAATTTTGTAAACTACTATCCGCGTCGCCCACCTTCGGTGGGCTTCGCGCCTAGCCGGGGGGCTACGCCCCCTGGACCCCCGCCAGCTGGCTCGGGCCCGCCTGCGGCGGACCCTCGCCTTTTCTTAGTTATGAGAAGCTTCACGTCTAGACAGGGGGGCTTCGCCCCTTGGACCCCCCGTGAGCTGGCTCGGGCCCGCCTGCTGCGGACCCTCGCCTTTTCTTCTTTTTTTTTTTTTTAAAAACATTCTCACTTTTTTCTCATTCACACTCACACTCACACACACATTCACACAGTCTTTTCGGCAACTTAGGCCATTTAAGACTTTTAACGATACTCGTATGTTTTTAATAAATCTATTGGGGGTCCAGGCATTTCTATTTAAGCCATTTGGTATCCAAATGCCTTAAATAAAATTATCGGAATGCCTGGGGTCCGAACCCGCGACGTTTGGTTTAGAAGGTAGGCACGCTACCAACTACTCCAAGCCCCGTGGGCGCTTTTTTTTTTTTTAACATTTACCTTTTTCTCATTCCACTCACACTCCACACGCATCACAAGGGCGGCCAGAATTTGGGGGGGGGTCATGTTTTTTTTTTTATAGTAGAAATAAATGGGCCTGGACCCCAATAAATATATATTAATCAAATATGAGTATCGTTTAAGTCTTAAATGGCCTAAGTTGCCGAAAAGATTGTGTGAATGGGAGAGTGAGTGGGAAAAAAGTGTATGTTAAAAAAAGAAGATTTTGGGGGGGGGTCACGACCCCCTTGACCCCCCCTCTGGGACCGCCCTTGGCATTCACACAGTCTTTTCGGCAACTTAGGCCATTTAAGACTTTAAACGATATCCGTTATTTATAATTATACATATTGGGGTCCAGGCATTCTTATATAAGTCATTTGGTATCCAAAAGCCTTATATAAAATCATCGGACTTCCTGGGGTCCGAACCCGCGACGTTTGGTATATGAGGTTAGCACGCTAACCTCTACACCATGCCCCGAGGGCGCGCCTTTTCTTCTTAATTAAGGAAAGAAAATTATTATTATTCCAGTTCAGTGCCTGCTTGAGGATTTGTTTACATTCATGGAATACACAAATGAAAAGAATACATAAATATTTCTCTATACAATTCCTATGGGAGAAATTGTAACTTTAAAAATTAATAACTCAAAAAGTTATGGGAATTTCGGGATGAAAATAATTTTCCTGTAATCCCGAGAAGGTCCTCTTTATGCATAAAAAATTTCATTTCAAAATTCCAACGGGAAGTTACCTAAATAGAGCGTGACAGACGGACAGACAGACAGACAGACGGACATTAGTGAATTATATATATATATAATATATAATATATTTTTTTCTTTCTCAAATTTTAAAACCATTATTTCCTAGTTAAATATTTATTCTGGGCCTAATTACCTTAAAACTTACTTTTATTTTAGAAAAAAGGCTATATATAGATCAACGAATTTCGTTTTTCAGTACTATAATAGTAAAACCTGTGGAATAATAACTTTGAAATCTTGTATTTAATTTAAAAAACAAATGTTTTTGACCATAACAAATGTATTTATTAATATAATCATTCAATGGTTTATTAAAATTTTTTTCATATTCATTTTTTTATAAATTATTTAACTTGTTTTTTTCTTCTAATTTGATGAATAAAAAAAAAACAAAAAAACAAATAGTTTTATTTTTATTTCTGTCTTTTATAGGTTCTGAGAAAAGATGACGTCACGCGCATTGTTTGGAATCCGGTTTGTGTGCACCCAGGACGGAGACTCAGCATCTTTAAGCGACTCTCTCCATCTCACTCGCACTCATTACCTTCGCTCTCTTTCTACTCTAATGCAATTCCAGGGCCTCTTTTAGTCCACAATATTTGAATTTTTGCTTTTTCGAAGAGGGGGGCGCCTTTTAGGCCCCCTCCCCCCTTTAGGTTGTCCCCTCCGTGATATTTATACTAATTTTATGAAATTTGTTTGATTAAATTAAAGATTAATTTCATTTTAACAAAAGGGTTTATAGAATGGACACCAGGTGGCAGCACTTGCCGGTATGCACATCATTTGCTTGCAAGGCTGTCTGTCTTTATTCAATTCGAGTCCCTAAAGAAAAAAAATAAATAAAAATTTAATTATATAACAATTTTTATTATTTTTCCTTAGAGAGATTTAATTATTTTAATTAATTGGCTTTAATTTTTCACAAGGCAAGACAATCAACTCAATGCTATCCAATTGGCGAATTCTAGAATTTTTTGCGTCTGCCCTTTTGAGAAATTGTGGACCCGAGCTCTCCATAACGTCCTCTATGGGGGGGGCGTGGGATGGCGGGACTGGCTTCGCCACTTCTATGTTAACTATAGCCCAATATACACTGACATGGCGTGGCGGAGGCGTGGCGAATGGCGCCGAAACCACACCATTCCGACGCCATCTATGGCGACCATAAGTGGCGTTCGCCACTAGCAAACATTTGTTTCGCAACCTTTGCCTTAAATTATTGATGCGATATGGATTTTAATATCCAAATTTGTATATTATATCTATATTTCATTATTTGTAAAAAATTAAATATTAAAATAAATTAAATATGTTTAAATAAACATAAATAACTACAAAATTATAAAATAAATATTTTTATTTAGATTTAATATTTAAATGCCTATGAGAATATCTATCTTGATTAGAAATTGGAAAAAGGTGTTGGAAATATTTGCTCAGATAAAGTGATGGGTGGACTGAGCATTTGTGTGTGTATGCACCGCCACATCTTATCCACACCACGCCACGTCCACCACGCAGTGGCAAACGCATTGTGTGTGAACCGGCTAAGACGGCAAAATTACGGGAAGTTGGTGACATACGGACACTCCGCTATTATAAATATAGTTTTTGTTTATATTTACCCTTTTTTTAATGACACCTGTATGATTTTGTTTTGATTTTTTTATCAAAATTAACGAAAATTTTCTATTTCTTCTTTGATTATTTCAAAAACTATTCAGTTTTCGAAAAAATGTCAAAGAATAAAAACTTTTAAAATTGAGTAATTTATAATAATCTAACAAAAAAATTGAAAATTTCAAAATTTTTGAAAAAACTATTTAAGTAAAGTACTACTTCCAAGTGACGTATTTACTCCAAAAGTTGATAGAAATCTACAATTTTAGTGTAAGGAGCATATACCAAATTTCATCGATCTAGCTGCTTTGGTTTTTAAGCAATCGTGTTCACACACACACCCAGACGTAATTTCAAAAGAATATACGAGAAAGTCTCGGGGAAGTCATTCCCCATATTTTTTTTAAAAAAGTATTTTTTTCAAATCTCAGAGGGGGTAATTACCCCCTTTATCCGCCCCTTGTATATGCCCTTGGTGCTGTGCGACAGTCACACCATTATTTATAAATCTAATCAAAATATATTCTCCGGTTTGTGCTGCTATCTTACGGAAATAATTCAAACTATTTTTTTTTTTAATTTAACAAATATTCAGTAAAGTAGTTCAGGCATATATAAATTTTTTGTTTCTCACACTTTTTCTCATTCACAGTGTTTTCGGCTACTTAGGCCATATGGATCCTGTTACGCATTAGTGTGTCAAGCGCCAGCTACCGAGTTTAGAGAAAATTAACATTAAAGTTTTTTGTTTTCATTGGATTATATATAATTTTTTTTTTGTCAATTGTGCAAGTAACATTAAATATAAATTTTTTTAGGACATATTTCATAAAAAATACTATTAATTAAAGCATTTGAAACAATATTCCGTGCTTAACTCAATTTTTTAATTTTTTGGCGCTTGGCACACTAATGCATAACAGGGTCCATATAAGACTTTGACGATAACCGTTGTAATGAATATATCTTTTTGGGGGGTCCAGGCATTTGTATTTAAGCCATTTGGTATCCAAATGGCTTAAATAAAATCATCTGAGTGGTTTTCGCGACATGGTCTGTCTGTCTGGGTTCAATTTAAAGCATGAAGGAATTGAGCTAGGAGGTTGAAATTTTAATGGGGCTGGAGAATAAAAACCAGCAGATTAATCGCTCCACCTGACGATCTTTATTTGGCAAATATTTCGACTAGGGTTCGACCGAAACAAGATTTTCAACCGAAACCGAAACTTTTATTTCCTATACAAAATCATTTTACCTTTTTTTAGGGAGACTAAATTTTTTCCCTGTGCAAGTCCCATCCCATCTTTTCAAACTCAGGTTTCGGCTAGTTTTTGGCCGAAACCGAAACCAGGATTTTTGACCGAAACTGGCCGAAACCGAATATTCGGTCGGTTCCTAATTTCGATGCATTTGACATGCATCATCCTCAGTGCCGCAAGGATATAATAGGTGGGCTTGGTCCAAAAATTTTTTAAATGCCTTAAACGCGTCATACATGTTTTTATTGTGAGGTGCCTTCTTTTAGCTGATGTCTGATACAGAATTGATCAATATCAATACAATATCAATTCTGCATTAGAGCGGCCATCTAAAAGAAGGCAACTCACAATAAAAACATGTATGACGCCCCTAAGGCATTTAAATTTAATTTTTGGACCAAGCAGTGGCGTAGTGAGCTTAACTCGCGCCCGGGGCACAATACCTTTTTAGCGCCCCCCCCCCCCCCCCATTCGAAAACCATATAATATGTAAAATATACAAAATTATTATGGGAGCGGTATAACTCGCGAAAAAAAAACTCGCCGAAAATCCGAAAAGTTCCAAAATAAAATATTTTTAAAAATCTGGTGTGACTGTCCCAACAGATGTGTAGACATATGTATATATAGTTTCCGTCGATATATTAGAAGATGTAATGAAATTTATATTAGAAGATGTAATGAAATTTATAAGCAGGGCTCGGGCCCTCGGGCTTGGTCTAGTGGCTAAAGTGTTGGCCTAGTAAACCAAGGGTCAGGGCTTCGGATCCCAGGCAGTCCGATGTTTTTATTTAAGCCATTTGGATACAAAATGGCTTAAATAAGAAAGCCTGGACCCCCAATAGATATATTTACAAATAACGAGTATCGTTTAAAGTCTTAAATGACCAAGTTGCCAAAAAGACTGTGTGTATGTTGTGCATGAGCGTGTTTTTTTTTTTTTATAAAAAAAAAAAAATACTAAAAAACCTCAAATAAAAAGGCCGAAATATGCATCAAAAATATTCTCTGTGTTCATTTTTGATAAATAAATTTATTTTGCCAACCGGTCCTTGATTTTGCCAACTCGATCCGACCTGGGGGGGGAGACTCCCAAAAATATTCTCTGTGTATGTGTGTGTATGTGTTCAATTTTAAGCATGAAGGAATTAAGCTAGGAAGTTGAAATTTTATATTTAAGTTAGGCACCCCCATGGGACGTGACACGAAGCTTTTAATCAAAATCGGCCAAAGAGTACTAGTACTTTACTGATGTACTTTTTCAGTTTTTTTTCGATTTTCTCAAAATTCGCGCCAACGATATTTTTTTAAATTCAAAAATCAATTATTTTTTTAGATGCTCTTTAAAATGTATATTCTCATTTTGCAATTGAAATCTTCTGAAGACCACTTTACTCTTGTATTTCATAGAGAAGATAGGAGAAATGGTTGCCATGGTAACAAAATATAAATATTTTCCCATACTTATAAATTTTACATCTTAAAATGCGAATGTACCCTTGGAAACTAAATACACGTCGACACAAAAAATTTCGTGTGACTAGCACAGAACACAACTTTCGATTACCGAAGGTAAGAGAAAGTTGTGTGCTGTGCGACCAGTCACACCAGATTGTTTTTTTTTAATCTCCCTTCGATCTCTTTCTATTAGGTTTCATTCAAGAAGAAAACATACAAATGTAATCTGTCTGTTCTTGGGTGATAATTGAATTTTTCTGTGTTGCGTAGTATACGCGGATCTAGACTTGCACCCATATATCTGGGCTAGGGTGTCAGGGGATCGTATCACACATGCGTCTTATGCTCTACAAAATTTCTTTTAAGTGAATTAATTGAAAATAAAGGCGATGAGCCTAAATACCGTAAAAATCTATTTAACATCAGTTTTTTTGGTATATATTACATAACATGTCAACGTTTTCGGTTACATTTCGAACTATCTTAAGAGCCAAGCTTAATAAAAAAAAAAAAAAAAAAAATCTGGTGTGATAACGCTCAGCACACAACTTTCTCTTACGGAAGGTACTGTGCTCGTCACACAAGATTTTTGTGTCGATTCAAGGGACCTCAAAACGTGTATATCCATCAAAATCTCGACATCGAATTTTTGACATGAATCCAATACTTTCTCTCTCTATAAATTAACATATAAGAGAAAGTAAAAGTGGTTTTTCGCGACATGGTCTGTCTGTGAACAAAATAACTCAAGAACGAAAAGAGCTAGGAGGCTGAAATTTTATATTTAAGTTAGGCACCCCCATGGGACGTGACACGAAGCTTTTTGAACAAAATCGATCAAAGAGTACTAGTACTTTACTGATGCACTTTTTCAGTTTTTTTTTCAATTTTCTCAAAATTTGCTCCAACGATTTTTTTTTAAATTCAAAAATCAATTATTTTTTAGATTTTTTTAAAAATGTATATTCTTATTTTGTGATTGAAATCTTCTGAAGACCACTTTACTCTTGTACACAATAGAAAAGATAGGATAAATGGTTGCCATGGTAACAAAATATCAACATTTTCCCATACCAGGGCCGGATCTAGGGGGGCCCGGGCGGCAGATATCAGGGGGCGGCAATTAAAAAAAGATTTACTAAAAAAAAAAGGTAAAATGATATGAATTTTGTATAGAAAATTTTTAAGGAGAGGGCTGCAAATTAAATTTTGCCCTGGCAACAGAGAAGAGCAACAGTCACCACAATCGGTGCGGTTAAGTGATGCCAAGCACGGCGAAAGCTCTGGTTTGGTGACCCCGGGCAATGAGCGGGGAGCTAGCCATCGATACTATGTATTTTCAATATATAAATAAATTTATCACCCCTAAATGGCCTCTGTAACCGAAAAGGGATTTAAAAAAAAAAAAAAAAATATTTTTTGCCCTCCTCCCTAAAAAATCTCCTACTTCCGGCCCTGTCCAATACTTATAAATTTTACATCTTGAAAAATCGATTGTACCGTACTGTCGGAAACTAAATATATGTCGACACAAAAAATCTGGTGTGACAAGCACAGAACACAATTTTTGATTACCGAAGGTAAGAGACCTTACCTTATCTGTGCGCCAGTCACACCAGATTTTTTTTTTTGTAATTTTTCTCCGGATTTGTGATATAAAATGAAATTATTATGAAGTTTCAAAAAAAAATCTGGTGTGACTGGCACACAGCACACAACTTTCTCTTACCTTCAGTAATCGAAAGTTGTGTACTGTGCTTGTCACACCAGATTTTTGTGTCGACATATATTTAGTTTCCGACAGTAGGGTACAATTGAATTCAAGATGTAAAATTTATAAGTATGGGAAAATATTTATATTTTGTTACCATGGCAACCATTTCTCTTATCTTCCCTATGAAATACAAGAGTAAAGTGGTCTTGAGAAGATTTCAATTGCAAAATGAGAATATACATTTTAAAGAGCATCTAAAAAATAATTGATTTTTGAATTTTAAAAAAAATCGTTGGAGCAAATTTTGAGAAAATCGAAAAAAACTGAAAAAGTGCATCAGTAAAGTACTAGTACTCTTTGGCTGATTTTGATTAAAAGCTTATTTTCACACTCCCGGGGGGTGTTTAACTTGAATATAAAATTTCAGCCTCATAGCTCAATTCCTTCATGCTTAAAATTGAACACATACAGACAGACAGACAGACCATGTCGCGAAAACCACTTTTTTGGATTCAGGGGACCTCAAAACGTGAAGATCCATCAAAATCTCGACATCGAATTTTTGACATGAATCCAATACTTTCTCTCTATATATATATTACATATATACATAGGTAAGAGAAAGTAAAAAGCCGAAGATTTAGGTAAAAAGCCGGATGCGCTAGGGCGCCTAAGTCGTAATCGAGGGGCGCCTGAGCGCTGGAGGGGGGAGGTGAGCGCCCCACCTGGATCTACCTCGAGAGGGGAGAATGGAGGGGAAATTATAGGCCCTGAACCAACGTTCTATTGAAAAGTCATTTCTTTTAATTAATTAATAAAATTTCTGGATCGCATAAAACTTTGTACACCACGAGTCAAGAATATGACCAGGGGGCATCTTCCTTACTCTTTTTTTTTTTTTTTTTAATCAATTTGAACTTTCTTCTCTTAATTATTT
This sequence comes from Euborellia annulipes, assembly GCA_023213315.1. Lineage (NCBI taxonomy): Eukaryota > Metazoa > Arthropoda > Insecta > Dermaptera > Anisolabididae > Euborellia > Euborellia annulipes. The sequence continues at coordinate 26,296 of JAKCPI010010639.1, forward strand.
CATTAATTCATTAATTATACCTCCCCCCCCCTCTCTCTTCTGATTTGGCACAATTTCTTCTTGGCTCATCATCAAAATGTGGCCTGACTTAAATTTGATTAAATTTCCTTATCTCACTTCTTGTTTAATGTTATTATTATTATTATTATTAAATGGAATGTTTGTAAATTTGTTATTAAATTATTGACTATTTTAATTTCCGGATTAAAATTTAGCGAGTTTCTACTTTCTAGAAAGATGTGTGGATTTTATAGCTGGATAATCGTTAATTGGTAAATAAAAGAATAGCAGCTAAAATTATTTCATTTATTGGCCCGCTAGGCTGACGTTTCGATCTTGGTCAAGACCATCCTCAGAGCCTTGCGGGCTGTCAATATAGGCATACAATCAATAACTTTATCATATATTCCATGAACATTGGGTTACAGATATTAAAAAAAAAAAAATCTGGTGTGACTGTCGCACAGCACACATCTTTCTCTTACCTTCGGTAATCGAAAGTTCACACCAGATTTTTTGTGTTGAGATATATTTAGTTCCCGACAGTACGACACATTTGAATTCATATGTAAAATTTATAAGTATGTGAAAATATTTATATTTTGTTACCATGGCAACCATTTCTCCTATCTTTCCTATGGAGTACAAGAGTAAAGTGGTCTTCTAAAAAATAATTGATTTTTGAATTAAAAAAAAAAAATCGTTGGAGCAAATTTAGAGAAAATCGAAAAAAAACTGAAAAACTACATCAGTAAAGTACTAGTACTCTTTGGCCGATTTTGTTCAAAAGCTTCGTGTCACGTCCCATGGGGGTGCCTAACTTAAATATAAAATTTCAACTTCCTAGCTCTTTTCGTTCTTGAGATATTTTGTTCACAGACACACACACACAGACACACAGACAGACCATGTCGCGAAAACAACATTTTGGATTCAGGGGACCTCAAAACGTGTACATCCATCAAAATCTTGTAATTTTAGCTGCTATTCTTTTATTTACCAATTATATAGAGAGAGTATTGGATTCATGTCAAAAATTCCTTGTCGAGATTTTGATGGATATACACGTTTTGAAGTCCACTGAGACCGGAAATGTGATTTGGCAACATGGTATCTTTGTGAACAAAATATCTTAAGAACGAAAAGAGCTAGGAGGTTGAAATTTTATATTTAATCACTTTAGTGATTTAGTCACTTCCCTGGGAAGCTTTTGAACAAAATCGGACAAAGAGTTATGTATTTTTTCAGTTTCTTTAGATTTTCTCAAAATTCACTCCAACGATTTTGATTAAAATTAAAAAAATCTGGTGTGATTGCCGCACATACCCACACAGCACGGAATATTGCAATCTTGCTCAATGTTGACAATATTGCGGCAACATTGATGCAATATTGCAGCTCAAACAGCAATATTGCTAGTTTGGAATATTGCCGCTGCAATGTTGCCAAGATTCGCAATGTTTCTGCAACATTGCTGCAATATTTTGTGCTGTTGGGGTAGTTTGATTCATTTCCCTAAGATAGCAGCACAGGCCGGAGAATATATTTTGATTAGATTAAAAAATAAAAAAATCTGGTGTGACAAGTACGTACAGCACCCAACTTACTCTTACCTTCGGTAATCGAAAGTTGAGTTCTGTGCTTGTCCCACCAGATTTTATTTATTTATTTTCCGCCGATATATTAAAATTCAAGATGTAATATTTATAAACGGGGGGAAAATTTAAAGACTTTCATTCATTAATGCATTTTTTTTCTCTTTCTTGAATTACAGAGCAAATTTTATAAATCACATGGCCTACCAGACACAATCACGTGCAATTCTTTCGAATAATGTAATTTAATTGAATTTTTACTTTCTTACGTCATCATTCTAATAAAATTAGTTAAAGAGTACAAAGTACTTTACTAATTTCTTTCAATTTAATTCATAAATCACTTATTGTTTATATTCTCTTTAAAAAGCATATTTTTCAAATTTATTTTCCGGCTCTTCCTTCCTTAGAGCCAATGTTAAATCCCCATATGGGGATTTGCATGTTAATTTCGATTCAAAAGGGGGTCCCCTTTGGAACTTTTTAGGCATTTAAAATTTTTTTTTCCAATTATGAAATTTTGTATTTATTTACGATTCTATATTGTGTATAAAATGTCCAAATATGAGATTAAAATTTTGAAAAATAACCATAGTTTATTTGAAGCAGTCAACATTTAAAATGCAAGTTTGAAACTAAGGTGCTATCGGAAACTAAATATATCTCGACACAAAAAATCTGGTGTGACCAGCACGGTGCACAACTTTCTCTTACCGAAGGGTAAAGTGAAGGGCAAGTGGTCATGTTAACTAACGTGCTAAAGGAAACTAAATATACTGTAATTCCATACAAAAAATCTGGTGCGGCCAGTCACACCAGATCTTTTGCTTTAAGTTAAAAAAAAATGTATATTTAGAGCTTTGAGGGAGGGGGGGGGGGGGGGTAGATCCATTTTAGCCAACAAATCTTTCAAAGATTACCTTTTTTAACTACGTTATATATTAATAATTAAATAAAATAAATAAATAAACAGAGCCAAATGATCTTTGGCGATCAGCTGGAGATCATGAGCTCGAATGATGCAACTGCACGTGTGTTGGTGATCATATTATAATTAATATTCCTCAATAGATTATAAGAGGAAAAGAGTTAGGAGAGGGAGAGAAAGAGAGATCAAAGGAAAGTCCATACATATGCTATCAAAAATTATTTCAAAAAATTATTTGCTGAATTTAAAAATTGATTCTTGTCATCACACCAGTGGCTGATGTTTTTTTTACTTTCCCCTTGCCTATTTATGTTAATACATAGAGAGAGAAATTATTGGTTTCATGTCGAAAATTCGATGTCCAGATTTTGATGGAGATTAGTTACACCCCTTGAGCGTGAAAATAAGCTTTTAATCAAAATCGCCCAAAGAGTACTAGTACTTTTACTGATTAAAATTAAATATACAAATTAAACCCTAGGTTATTTGTTTCAAAGGTTTTATTAATTAAAAATCTGGTGGGAGGTAAAGCCACAACTTTCTCTTACCTTCGGTAATCGAAAGTTGTGTACTGTGCTTGTCACACCAGATTTTTTGTGTCGACATGTATTTAGTTCCCGACAGTAGGGTACATTCGATTTTCAAGATGTACAATTTATAAGTATGGGAAAATATTTATATTTTGTTACCAAGGCAACCATTTATCCTATCTTTTCTATGGAGTAACAAGAGTAAAGTCGTCTTCAGAAGATTTCAATCACAAAATGAGAATATACATTTTATAGCGAATCTAAAAAATAATTGATTTTTGAATTTAAAAAAAAATAGTTGGAGCGAATTTTGAGAAAATCGAAAAAAACTGAAAAAGTGCATCAGTAAAGTACTAGTACTCTGGTCGTTTTGTTCAAAAGCTTCGTGTCACGTCCCAGGGGGTGCCTAACTTAAATATACAATTTCAACCTCCTAGCTTTTTTCGTTCTTGAGATATTTTGTTCACAGACAGACACACAGACAGACAGACCATGTTGCGAAAACCACTTTTTTGAATTCAGGGGACCTCAAAAACGTGTATATCCATCAAAATCTCGACATCGAATTTTTTGGACATGAATCCAATATTTTTCTCTCTATATATATTAACATATATATAGAGGTAAGAGAAAGTAAAATGTCACTCGATACGTATTTCGACAATTCCCTGTTATCATCAGAAGCATAGGCGGGGGCTACGGGGGGAGGATTTGGGAGTTCAAACCCCCCCCCCCCATTGGACCCAAGCCATGACTAGGATATTTAAGCTAAATAATATAAAATAATATTCTCTGTCTATATATTTCATATATAGGGTAAGAGAAAGTAAAATATAATAATTTTCTCTAGATTAAAAAAAAAAAATTAAATAAAACGCAAAAAATTCAAGAAAATTCAGAATTTTCCCATTTAGAGTGGGCGCTGGAGGTAGTTGAGTATGCAAAATCTGAGGACCGAATTCCGACAATGGATTTGCCCCCAGAAGCTAATGCAGATTGAGGATGTTTATTAAGTTTTTAAAAGCTTTTTATTCAAGCTTAATTTTAAAGTGTAAAATCTTTTTTATTTGATCCTCACAAATTCTTCTTCGCTCTTTTTTATCGGCATGTCGTGTTGCACAAGCCATGACGACGAAAATAGGAAAGTAGAAATTTAATAAACTCTCGGGGCATGGCATGTAGAGGTTGGCATGCTAACCGCAACCAACCGTACAGGGTTCGACCCCAGGCAGTCCGATGATTTTATTTACGCCAATTGGATACCAAATGGCTTAAGAAAGAATGCCTGAACCCCGCAATATGTATAATAATAAATAACGGATATCGTCTAAAAGTCTAAAGACGGCCTGAGTTGCCGAAAAGACTGTGTGAATGTGTGTGTGAGGTGTGAGTGTGAATCAGAAAAACGTGTGAATGTTTTTAAAAATGAAAAAA
>JAKCPI010010641.1:0-10340 GCA_023213315.1 Euborellia annulipes
AAACATATACTGTTTAATATTTGTATTAAGCCCGGTCAAGACGCTCCGTTTTGCACAACCTTTTGTCTGCGCAGTTCAACACGTTGCAGTTAAAACGTTCTAATTTTGAGTGTCCAGACGGTGCAGTCATATTTGTATTTTTTGCTCAGTCTTGTGTGATATCGTCATGGGGGAGGTTCTCCTGTGGTCAATTTTTGCATGCTCTCTCGTTAGAAAAAAGATTAGGACATCTTAGAAGAACCGGGCGTTCGGGTTGCATAGATTTCTCTGAATTTTTCTACTAATTTTTCGTAAGCTTCCCCCTTTTTCTCCCTGTTACTATACTCCTTCGATTTAACACGCCAAATACATGGGAAACTCATAAAGTGCAATAAATTTCAGTTAAAAAACTCTCTAGAACATTGCCGAAGGTCAGCCATCGTGGAGTGATTAGGGAAAACTGAGGAACAAAACGATTCGGAACATGGAGCAAGCGTCCACATGCACCGACTTGTCCGCACAGGTCATGGATTTCAAAGCTAATTTGCTCAGTTATCGCTGCAACTGTACCGTCTTCCCGCCGGGCTCAAAACTGCGCAAATTTCCTGTCACACGCAACGTTTTAACTGCAACGTGTTGAACTGCGCAGACAAAAGGTTGTGCAAAACGGAGCGTCTGGACCGGGCTTTATACATAACAACCAAGTTGATTTTATATATAAATTACAAAGCTTTAAATTTAATTATTTGTTCTGTGAAAAAATCCGAGGCCAAATAAAAAAAATTTAATTATTATATAGAACAAGTATTTTCTGTAATTTTATCATTTAATTTAAAAAAAATCTGGTGTGATGGCGCACAACTTTCTCTTACCCAGGGGCGGCGGGGGCGATCGCCCCCCCCCCCGAGAAGAAATTTAAACAGTTATAAAAACTAGTAATCTAAAGAAATAATGATTTCCGCTCTTTAATTTCAATTGAATTTGTTACCAATCAATTTAAATAAATAGGAAAGGGGTCTAAATGGCCATAGATGTCGACAAAGTCCTTAAATAAAAAAATAAAAAAAAAAAACGCCCCCCCCCGACAAAATTGCATTAATCCGCCACTGCTCTTACCCTTCGGAAAGTGAATTTAAAACGAGTAGAAAGAGATAGACGATAATGTTTGCAAGTGAGATAGATATAGGCACTGGTGTCTGTCATCTAAGCAACCCATTTTTCTCCGAAGCACTTAAAGACAGAAATAGAAAAAAAAAAAAAAAAACAATAAAATTATTTTCTGTTTTTATTATAGGCCTATTCATCGAATTAATAAAAAAAAACAAAAAAAAAAAACTGAATTACATCATCAAAGTGTACTTTAAAACAATCAACACAAAATATTACTGATATACTTTTTAAGAGGGCATCTGAATAATAATTGATTTATATGAATTTCATTGCAGCGTTAGCAGAAGAACTTAATCTAATTAGCTTAAACGACGGTTCGGCCACTAGACTATCTTACAATGTACAATCCCCCTCAATAGTAGACGTGTCATTTTGTGCCGCTCCAATAGCACCTATGTTTAACTGGTCCACAATCGAGGATACGTTAGGAAGTGATCACTTCCCTATTTTAATAACGTCAGAAACTTATTCTCAGCCTATAAACCTAAATAATAACTACACCCCGAAATATAAAACTAAAGAGGCTAATTGGGATCTATACCAATCACTCATCAGGGCAGATATAGTAAATATCCCAGACGTTAATTCAACAGAAGTTAAATATGATTATGTAATCTCTTCCATTATCAATGCGGCGAACATTTCTATACCAATGTCAAAGCCATTTCTGGGAAAATATCCCGTAGCTCCTTGGTGGACAGATGAATGTAGGAGGGCAATTCAGGACAGGAAACGCGCTCATAAACTGTACAAGAATAATCCTATTTTAAACAACTTTCTTTCCCTCAGACAAAAGGAGGCAAAAGTCAAAAGAATAATTAAGGAAGCCAAAAGAAGTTCATGGGTATCGTATTGCAACTCACTTAATAGGAATGAGAAAACCAAAGATATTTGGACCAAAATCAAAAGAATTCAAGGCACCCGGGTCACTAAAAGTTGCCTCCCACCCAATCACGCTCTCGACCAATTTCTCAATAAAATCGCGCCACCATCGGTCCCTCGGGATTGCCTATATATGCCTCATTCAAATGGCCCAGATATTTTAGATCCCCCGTTCTCAATAGAGGAACTCAATAAAACTTTATTTGAAACCACGAAAGACACAACCCCAGGAATAGACAAAATATCTTATCCAATGATAAAAAAGTTACCAAATGAGGCTAAGTCACTAATCTTGGAGATTTTTAACGAAATCAAAAATTCAAATTTTACACCATCGTCATGGAAAGTCCAACTAGTTGTCCCAATTTTAAAACCAGGGAAAAAGAAAGAAGACGGAAACTCGTACCGACCCATAGCACTGTCCTCGTGTGTGCTTAAAGTGTTCGAAAAATTAATAAAAATCCGTTTAGAAACATTTCTCGAATCTTCCTACCAACTCCCCAATACATCGTTTGGCTTCCGGTCATTCTGCTCCACAATGGACAACTTATCGATACTTGTCTCAAATATTCAAGAAGCAATGGCAGAAAAAATGTACACCGCAGCTGCCTTCATTGACATCGAGGGAGCGTATGACAACGTGAACTTACATACACTCTGTTTCAAATTGATGGAACTGGGTGTGGGAACGAATACCAGCTATAAAATATTTGACCTGCTGTTTGGAAGGCAAATTTATATCAGAACCAATCCTATACAACAAGAAACCTCACGGATACTATATAAAGGAATTCCCCAAGGGTCAATCCTTAGCCCGTTACTATTCATCTGCTACACATACGATATTCTCTCCGTGTCCCATGATTGTAAAATATTACAATACGCCGACGATTTGGTGATATACTCCGCAGCAAAAGATGTCAACTCTAGCATCATCAATTTAGACATGTCTATCTACTCGCTCCTTGAATACCTAAACTGCAATAATCTTTCCATTTCACCTTCAAAATCATCCGTTTGCATCTTCGCTAAACGCAAAGTTCCTGACTGGCCTAGTATCTCACTGGGAAATCTTGATTTTCCTATGGTGACATCAGTCAGATATTTAGGTTTAATACTAGATAAAAAACTAATCTGGAAAGAGCATATTACCCAGCTACAAATCAAATGTCAGCAGTATATTAAAATCATGAAAATTATTGGCAATTTTGCATGGGGAGCCGACCCTATAACACTTATGAATTTCTATAAAGCCACAATCAGATCATGTCTTGAATATGGAAGCTTTCTCTTCGGATCCGCCTGTAACTCCCTTATCCTAAAATTAGACAGAACACAATACCAATCGTTAAGAATAGCAATGGGCTATATGAGGTCGTCCCCGTGCAATGCAATTCTAATAGAGTCTAACGAGCAACCCCTATATTTACGAACTAAATTATTAGCTTCCAAGTTTATTTTGAAGCGCACAACGAGATACTATCATCCTGTCATGGAAGCAATAGCGTCAGTGGAAAATAAATATCAAATGACTAACTTTTGGAACCATAAGCCTACACCGCCATTAATAGAAAGCTATCTGAATTTAAAGCAGTTAAATGTACAAATAGAGAAATTTTCCCTCCCTCCCTTCTTCTCGCTTACACCCGCAGCACTGAGAGTCACTCTTGATATAGCAGTAACATATCCTTCAAATAAAGTTTATGAATGCACCATATTTACAGATGGGTCAAAATACCATTCTAACGTTGGATGTGCATTCTATGATCAAACCAACACCTTCTTTGGACTCTTTAAACTGCCCAACACATTCTCAATATTCACCGCCGAACTAACAGCTATCCACGAAGCACTTCTCTATGCCAGATCTCATTCGTTTAACTCGGTACTAATCATTTCCGACTCACAAAGTGCACTCAAAGCAATCGAAAACTTCAGAAGCCGAAAATCATATAACAACCTAATCTGGAACATTAATAAACTGCTAATTCAGGCTGATACAAACTTTATAAAGATTTCTCTTCGTTGGATAAAAGCACATGCATACTGTCAAGGAAACACAATAGCGGACTGTCTGGCAAAAAGAGCTGCTTTTAAAGGAGTGCAGACAACTAGACCGACACCTTGGTCCGATATCTTCACAGTTATCAAGAGTAAAATAAAAGACGAATGGGCAAATTCTTGGAATCAAACATCTCAATTCACAGGTTCTGCTCTACATCAAATAAAACCTTCCCCAGGTCCTCCTTGGTTTTCCTTAATTCCACTGCTTCCTAGATCTATTATTACACTTAGCAATAGAATTAGAATAAACCATACTCGCGCTCAATCCCATCTCTCAAGGTTCAAAATAGTCACGTCCCCCCTATGCTCCTGCACGAACACACCAATCGCAACTCCATTCCACTTAATAGCGGAATGCCCAAAGTATGATAACGAAAGGAAACAATATCTAAAAACAATTACCCCCCACTTTCGAGACCCAACCTCCTTTGCACAACTCTTTTCCAAGCCAGATTACCAAACCCTCATACAATTAAATAACTTCATTACCAAAACTAGGATCTTACTATAAAATTTAGAATGGTATGGATTGTGTTTTATTATTGTATTGTTTTTGTTTTGATTTTGTTTTATTATTGTATTATTATTGCTTTGATTTTGTTTTATTATTGTATTATTATTGCTTTGATTTTTTTATTATTGTACTATTTTTGCTTTGACATTGTTTTATTATTGTATTAATTTTGCTTTGATTTTGTTTTATTTCTGTATTATTTTTGCTTTGATTTTTTTTTTTTCTCTTTTATTGTACTGTTTTTGCTGTGATTTTGTTTTATTACTGTATTACCATTTTTATATTTATATTTTATATGAATTAGTGATAAATTGTAATTTTATATGTATATATGTATTGTGAGGGATGGCGGTGTGGCCTCACCCTGAATAAAAAAAAAAAAAAAAAAATATGAATTTCAATCTAATAAAAAATAAAAAAAAAATTCTGTTACCATGGCAACCATTTCTCCTATCTTTCCTATGAAGAACAAGAGTTCAGAAGATTTCAACGGCAAAATGAGAATATACATTTTAAAGAGTATCTAAAAAATAGTTGATTTATGAATTAAAAAAAAAAAAATCGTGGTAGCGAATTTTGAGGATATCGTAAAAAACTAAAAAAGTACATCAGTAAAGTACTAGTACTTTTGTCACTACATTTTTTTATTTTTTAATATGTTTTCTTTGTTTCGATAAGCAATTTATATTTTTTTTTTAAATCATTCTCTCCCACATATATACCGATTATCAGATTTCTTAATTCATTGAGACCCATCAATTGGGCAAAGAATATACAATTACACACACACACACGCACGAAGGCGCTTACACACACACAACCGAGAGCTTTCGCGCGCCAGCGCTCACATACACACCCACACACACGTTAGCTATTTGGCGCGCTGTGATCACACACATACACACTAACACTAATACGCGCGCGCTTTCGGACGCCCGCGCTCACACACATACATGTCACTAAATAATTGTAGATATTACTAAAAATAAAATTAAATCGAATATCGATCAAACAGACCTCGCCATCTTTTTGACCATTTGCTTAAATAAAAGGATCTCTACTGACCGTTGTGATTGCGTCCATTCGCAACTCCATTTGATATTTTCCAAAGCTCAGCTCCATTTGGTATTTTCAAACACTTGTTAAACACAAAACACATCGCGGAGATATTATTCAATCACTAACTTAAACTTAAACACAAATTATGCACTTTATAAATAAAAATTCACAATACATTGCGCACTACCGAAATCGCGTGGGTCAAAGCTCGACGATCCTCTCTGGACTGATTGGTCAACTTGCCGGGAGGAATGGCGGCGCTGCGAGCGCTGCGAGCGCCAACAACAATCAGATCATTTATAATGACTAATTTCATTCATATATTATTTTACTAGATTCAATAAAAATTAATGCTAATATTATTATTAATTAAAATTATATCATTTTATTTTTGGCAATTAATTAGGAATTTTATTATATAAAATTTGGTGTGACTGGTCGCACAGCACACAACTTTCTCTTACCTTCGGTAATGAAAAGTTGTGTTCTGTGCTTGTAACACCAGATTTTTTGTGTCGAGATATATTTAGTTTCTACCGATATACAAAATATAAAAAATATATACAATTTATGCCCTCGGGGCTTGGTGTAGGGGTTAGCGTGCTAACCTCCTATACCAAACGTCGCGGGTTCGGACCCCAGGCAGTCCGATGATTTTATTTAAGCCATTCGGATACCAAATGGTTTAAAAAAGAATGCCTGGACCCCCAATATATGTATTTTAATCAATAACGGATATCGTAAATGTCTTATATGGCTTGAGTTGCCGAAAAGACAGTGTGAATGAGAAAAAAAAGAAAGAATGTTAAAAAAAAAAAAATTGAACTCAGACAGACAGACCATGTGGCGATTTTTTTTTCTTGATTCAGGGGACCTCAAAACATATATAGGCTTATCCATCAAAATCTCGACCTACTCTTTCCCGGTTTCTTCTAGATCAAAAATTTCGCCTACCAAACGCCCTGGACCACTAACTCTATCTCTATTCCTTTATGAATAAAAATATCAAGGTTATATTAAAAATATTATATAAAATATGGATATACCGGTATATACTCGTATTTATTGATATAAATGCGTGTATTGGATTAAAAAAAGTTATATTCCAGATCTATTTATTATTAATTGGACATTTAAATGAAATCAGTCCAATGATATATGCAAAATTTTGTCGTTGTTTCCTCGTGAAAAGTTTAGTTTTTTTTTTTTTTTTTTTTATTTAACTCACACTTTTTCTCATTCACACTCACACACACATTCACACAGTCTTTTCGGCAACTCAGGCCATATAAGACTTTTGACGATAACCATTATTTGAATATATATGCATTTGGGGTCCAGGCATTCTTTTTTAAGCCATTTGGTATTCACATGGCTTAAATAAAATCATCGGACTTCCTGGGGTCCGAACCCGCGACCCTTGGTATACTAGACAGGCGCGCTACCAACTACACCAAGCTTGAGGCCTTAAGTTTAGTTATTATAATTGTTTGCTCCTCCCCTCACAAGAAGGGGGGTCCTTTTGGCTTTTTATTATATTTTCTACTATACTCTGATATTTCGTTTTGTTAAAAATGTGATATAAGTTGGAAAAGAGTAAGTACGGGGGCAGCAAAGAAAAGAAAGGCTTTGACAAATACCGAAAGTGACGTTTCGGGCAAAATTTATTCATCCATCCTCAGTCCTTTTAGGTTTATATTTATTTTAGGGGCAAAGTTGTAATCGTTCTTGATGCACCAAAGTTCTCGAAGTTCTCTAAAAAATTCTCACGTTTTAACCATTCGTCCTTTTAATAAAATGTAGTACATGTGCACAGACTTTTGTGCATCAAGAACGATTATAAAATAAATATAAGCCTACAAGGAATGAAGATGGACGAATATATTTTGACCGAAACGTCACCTTCGGCATTTGGCATACAAAGGCTTTATTTTCTTTGCTGCTCCTGTATTTGCTCTTTCCCAACTTATAGTATCAACAGCAACTTCTCTCCTGATTATTACCCTGGTGGTGGGGGGAGGGGTGGGTACTTGGGGGGGGGCACTAGACAGTGTCCTCGGATCTTTAGTACGCCATTAATTTATATCAATATTGTTTTATATATAGAATTTCCTGATATCCGAACCTTTTTTATACGCGTTATATCCAATGTTTTAACTGGTTCGCGCGGTGGGGATATACTATAGCTGGATTTATAATTGGATTTTTTAATAAATTTTAATTAAATTCCTCAACGATTTAAAAATTAAAAAAAAAACTTGGAATTTACTCAGAAAATAACTAAGAAGGTTAAACTTATAAGATACGGTGGAGGCGGCTACTTATAGTTTACTATTAACTTATAAGAAAAAAATCTGGTGTGACTGGCGCACAGCACACAACTTTCTCTTACCCTTCGGTAAGAGAAAGTTGTGCACCGTGCTGGTCACACCAGATTTTTTGTGTCGAGATATATTTAGTTTCCCATAGCACCTTAGTTTCAAACTTGCATTTTAAATGTTGACTGCTTCAAATAAACTATGGTTATTTTTCAAAATTTTAATCTCATATTTGGACATTTTATACACAATATAGATTCGTAAATAAATACAAAATTTCATAAGAATTGGAAAAAAAAATTTTAAATGCGTAAAAAGTTCCAAAGGGGACCCCCTTTTGAATCGAAATTAACATACAAATCCCTATAGGAAATTAACATTGGTCAAGATTAGGTGGAAAGTTTAAAACGCGTAGAAAGAGAGAAGATAATTTTGTGAGAGAGAGAGAGATATATATGTTTTCTCCGAAACAATTACAGGCAGAAATAAAATAAAAATAAATGGGAATTTAAATAATAATTGATTTTTAATCTAATAAAAAGAAAAAGATTTAAATTCGGTTACCATGGCAACCATTTCTATCTTTCCTATGAAGCACAAGAGTAAAGTGTGCTTCAAACAATTTTGAGGGCAAAACGAGAATATACATTTGAAAGAGCATCTAATAAATAATTGATTTTTGAATTTTAATCAAAATCGTTAGAGCGAATTTTGAGAAAATCGAAAAAACTGAAAAAGTACATCAGTAAAGTACTAGTACTTTTTGGCCGATTTTGATTAAAAGCTTATTTTGTCGGTCCCGGGGGGTGTTTAACTTAAATATAAAATTTCAGCCTCATAGCTCAATTCCTTCATGCTTAAAATTGAACACACACAGACAGACACACAGACAGACAGACACACACACACACACACACACACACACCCACCCACACACACACCCACCCACACACACACCCACCCACACACACCCACCCACACACACACACACACACACACACACAGACAGACCATGTCGCGAAAACCACTTTTTTGGATTCAGGGGACCTCAAAACGTGAAGATCCATCAAAATCTCGACATCGAATTTTTGACATGAAACCAATACTTTCTCTCTATATATATATTACATATATACATAGGTAAGAGAAAGTAAAAAGAACTGATTGTTCATTAATAAGTTAGAAATTTCAATCGTTTATGATTAATTTTTAAAGCTGACGAAATATTTTCAAATTAAAGTAGGCTAGTAAGTAAAAGTTCAAAATCATCGGTGAAAATTTGTTGTTTTAATTTCAAAGGTACGAATGTATTATTATATCCTATTAGCTATTTTTATTGTAATTTGAAAGTATTTTTTTTTTTTTTTTTAGAAAAGTTTCTCTTTAAAGATGAAAAAAATGTTATTTAGGAATCCTGATTGATTTATTGAATGAAAAGTTAATGTGAATTAATTAGTTACAAAAAAACAACAACAACAACAACCACGATGCTGTTGGTTTTCGACATAATCGATTACTAATTTAGAAGCATAAATTCGAATCTAATTTGGATTAGAATTTTTTTTTTTTTTTTCAAATTAATTTCACATTCATCTTGAATCTCATCAATCTTAGTATTTATTATCTTGTAAAAAAAAAAATATTTTGAATAAAGTAAAAAAAAAAAAAGGTTGTATATAAACATGGACCCTGTTATGCATTAGTGTGTCAAGCGCAAAAAATTTCAAAATTGGGTTAAACACGGAATATTGTTTCAAATGTTATAATTAATAATATTTTTTATGAAATATGTCCTAAAAAAAATTTATATTTAATGTAAAAGCTTAAAATTATTTTTACAATATTTCAATGCAGAATTTTCATTTTGCATTTATGCGTCAAGTGCAAGACATCGTAAACAACTATACGTTTGAGATATTAATCGCTGCCTTTTTATGAACACCAGCATAACTATTGTTTAGTAGGATTTAATTTATTTCAAATTTATATACACTATTATATTTTATTTGTTGAAATTATACAAGTAGGCCCTAAGTATTTCATAACCTACAAAAATTTTCTCTGAATTCGTAGATGTCAAAATATAATTTAATTTAATTTTTAGATATTATTCCTGATAATGAAGATGAGCATCAATGTGATTTCAAAAAGACAACAAAATAAATAATATTAAGTCGATTTCATTATTATAACTTTGAACTAGGTCTACAGAAGTTTCACTTCAAAAAACAAAATATTAGAGGCTGAACCCTCATTTGAATTGGTGGAAACCCTTCCAAAAATTTGTCCAGTGCTTCCCGAGTTTAACCTGATAATACAGTATGTACCTTAAAAGTTTCTGTTCTACTAGTAAT
>JAKCPI010010642.1:0-36704 GCA_023213315.1 Euborellia annulipes
TCAGTGGTATTGTTTCATCCCTAGCTACGAGGTTGAAATTTTATATTTAAGTTAGGCACCTCTCTGGAGTGTGAAAATAGCTTTTAAACGCCTTCGGGCTTGGTGTAGATGGTAGCGTGTCTTCTATAGCGAGCGTCGCGGGTTCGGACCGCAGGCAGCCTGATGATTTTATTTAAGCCATTTGGATACCAAAAAGGCTTAAAAATAGAAATGCCTGGGCCCCCAATATAGATAGATTCATAAATAACGGTTATCGTCAAGTCTTATATGGCCAAAGTTTCTGAAGAGACTGTGTGAATGTGAGAAAAGTGGGTGTTAAAAAAAGAAGCTTTGGAAACAAAATTGGCCAAAAAGTACTAGTACTTTGCTGATGTACTTTTTCACTTTTTTTCGATTTTCCCAAAATTTGCTCCAAAGGGTCCCCAAATTTCCAACTGGTGAGACTCAAAAAATAATTGTGTGGTTTTATGAAACCAGGAAGCAAGTGAAACTTTTTTTTCGGATCGTAGACGTTTAACTGAAAATTTTCAGAAAATTATTCAATTAAGAGTATTAAAATCGCGTTTTTAATCTTAACTTAATAATTGGGAAATCAATAGACGCATGTTAAAAACTGAGAACTATATTTTGAATTTTTATTTGAATCATTTTAAATTATTTTAAAAATTATTATAATTTAAAAATTGAATAATTAAATCTCACAATTCTATTTATATAATTCGTCATATATATTAAATTTCAACTTTTCTATTTTTGACATCGGCAACAAATTAACTCTCTATAAGGCCATAGACCATGCCTGGCATATGCCGCGCCGGTCTGGCTGCCAAATCTACCAAAAACGTCAATTTTAAAGATGGAGCGAGTACAAAACAAGATCCTAAGGACCATTGCCGATCCTTCTCCGGGGGTGAACAATGAAATTATAAAGGTTGGACTGGAAATGACTTCACTCGAAGAGCACTTACAAAAACTACATGACTCCTTCAAACGTCGAGCTAACCTAAACGAGAATCCCCTTATTTCGGGATTGTTCCCGTAACACCTATTTTATATTTTAAGTTTCCTCTATTTTATAAAAAAAAAAAAAAAAAAAAACTTTAAAGGAGTAAAGGATTTTTTTTAAATTTTACCTTTTACTTTAAAATAACTTATAAAATATTAAAAATAAATTAATCAAAAATGGAGAGTCGATAAAATGATGACTTTCATGAAGTCGAAGCAAAAATCCATCAGCATTACATAACATACACCTGTATAACATATGTAATACTTTAAATCTGAAATAAAAGTTTATTTAATTTAATTTCTATTTTTGTCGTCACGGCTTGTGACGTCATGGCTTGTAGCGTCACGGCCTGTAACGCGACATGCTGATAGAAGAGCGAAAAAATTTGAGGCCATCAAATAAAAGTCTCACTTTAAAAATCCCAATTTTTCCCATCAGTATATTTTTTTTCTTTTAAAGAAAATCGATTATGAAATTACTTTATTTTTATTTTTATGTTTTTTTTTTTGGCGCAAGTGAATTCAGTTTCAACGCTGAACGGCTTGAGCATGCATGTGCCTCTCGCTCCTTTAAACATGCCTATGAAATCTGCAAATTGCACAAACTTTTTTGTCTTTTTCAAAGGAAGTTAAATAACTATATTAGATTAAACACCACATTTTTAAAGAAATCTCTTGACGACTCCTTTTGTACACACACACACACAATTGTTCTTTGTTTCTTTTTTGTACAAAAATTAGTTTAATTCTCATATCTCTACTAATTAAGTTTTTTTTTAAGATTTTTGTTAGAATGATGATATTTATAGTGGATGTTGATGGACGTGCCATCTGGACATAATTAATGATGCTAAATAATATATAGTTGCTATTATATTTCGAATAAAAAAAAAAAAAAACATTGAGCTATTAAGCTGCCCCTGAACGTCTGACTAGAGCGCTTTAAAAAAAAAAAGAATATTAAAATTAGTCCACTTTTCATTAGCTGCACACCTAATAAGGAATGTTTTAGTTACATTTTATTTTATCTCTAAAACGGAACCGGGAAGCAGCAAACTAATTGTATTTAATTTATTCATTAATATTTTATTTATTCCTTTCAAGTGCAAGGTTTCTTCTTTATACGTGATCGCCATTTTTATCTTCTGGATTGAAACAAAAAAATAATAGAAATGACAAGTTTTGTAATTGCAGAGAGATGTATGGACTTTGGCGATGAGAAATAATTTTTTTTTTTTTTTTTTATTTAATTTTGTCCTCTCAGCCACAGGGGCCAGAAGACACTCATGACCTACGAAAAAAAAAAAAAAAAAACTTCCTTGTGCATCGTGCACGGAGACACACGCGCATCAATATCAGTAACGGAGCTCAATGACCAACAGTGGGGGTGGAGGATATTTAAAAAGACTAAAAAAAAAAAAAAAGAAAATTTAATTAAATAACAATTTTTATTATTTTTTAATTTGAGACATTTAATTATTTCACTAGCCACGCTTCCCGCCTTCGGCGGGCCGCGGCTACGCCCCTGGACCCCCCCCGTCAGCTGACTCGGCCCGCCTGCGGCGGAACCTCGCCTTTTTCTTAATTATGCAAAGAAATTTTTTTTTTTTTAAACAATCACACTTTTTTCTCATTCACACAGTCTTTTCGGCAACTCAGACCATATAAGACTTTTACGATATCCATTATTATTTAATATACATATTGGGGGGTCCAGGCATTCTTATTTAAGCCACCTGGTATCCAAATGGCTTAAATAAAATTATCGGACTGCCTGGGGTCCGAACCCGCGACGCGTCGCGGGTTCGGTATAGAAGGTAGACACGCTACCAACTACCAGGTACTCCAAGGCCCGTGGGCCAAAAGAAAATTATTACTACATATACCCCGGGTGTGGCGTAGTAGGTAGCGTGCCTACCTCCTATACCAAACGTTGCGGGTTCGGATCCCAGGCAGTCCGATGATTTTTATTTAAGCCATTTGGATACCAGATGGCTTAAATAGAAATGCCTGAACCCCCAATAGATATTTTCAATACAACGGTTATCGTCAAAAGTCTTATATGGCCTAAGTTGCCGAGAAGACTGTAGAATGTTGCAACCTCCCCGCTCGCGTGGGTGGCACCTTTCAGTGGCTTAGCTTGGGGACAGCCAGGGGACCGAAAGGGATTTTTATCGTTGTTTTTTTTTTTTATCCGCTTCGCTTTACACTGTAGCTATTTATGCTACAGTGGCTGAATAAAATTATAAAAATTGTGTAACTCATTAAGTTTGGGAGAGAATCTCGCTTCAAATGCCTGGAGGAGTGTGAATAAAAATTGAAAGATCATGAGAAAAACTGAGATAGAAGTACATACCAGAAAGCAGACGCCGCGCTGGACTAGCTGAAAGAAAGTGATTAGGCATGGACCCAAATAAAATAAAAGAGTTCAATTTGAGAATGAGGAAAATATTTTAATTAGAAAAAAATTCGCTTCCTTTCATTTCATTATACAATGACTTCTTTTATTCTTTCTTCTAGGCAATGATTTAATTAATCTAAATTAATTTGATTTTTCTTTTCAATTATTATTCAATAAAGTTATTAATGTTCGATCGATCTCTTTTTATTATTATTGTTATATATTTTTTTAAGTATTTTTAATTAATTAATGGAATGGTCGACCATACCTTATCACTGGGAGTGATCACTGATATGAGGAGGGCGGGGTTTCGGTACAGCATCCTTGGAGATGACGGTGCGTCGTCTTGAGGCCCGCTTCCCGATGTCGACCAGAGAGAGACAGAGCCAGCGGAAGTACAATTCGCTGCAGCTCAGGAATAGAATATATTTAAGGCCAGAAAGCCTGTTCAGCATCCGCACTGGACCAATTGATGAGGCCAGGGACTCGGCTGGATAGAAGATTGCTGGTGTGGCCGTATATATCGCACAAGGGAGCACTGGGGTATGGATACCCGAAAGGATTGCACTCGTGATGTGCACGGTCCGAGCACCGAAAGCCAAGTGTCCGTAAAAGAGGGGCGCACGGCCTTAATTAACCCCTCTTGTAAGGGTTAAACTTCTCCTACTTAATTGCACATATTATTATTAAATTTTATTATTTTTTTTTTTTTTTTTTTATTAGAATTAATTAAATATTTTAATATTTTCTTCTTAACAAAACTTTTAAATAATAAATTTTATAGATTATTTCATTTTACAAAAAAAATTAGAAAATAATTATTCTATTAATAAAAGAAACGAATCTTTTAATAAAAAATAAATTAATACGAATTAGGAGGGGAGAAATGGACAATTTCTCTGTAATGTGTGTGTGAGTGTGAGAGTGAATGAGAAAAAAGTGTGAGTGTACTACATATACCAATCCAGTGCCTGCTTGAGGATTTGTTTACATTCAAAAGAATACACAACTGCAAAGAATACATAGATATTTCTCTATACATTTCCTATGGGAGAAATCGAAACTTTAGGAATTAATAACTCAAAAAGTTATAGGAATTTCGGAACCTGAGTATTTTTCCGGCACTCTCCATAACGTCCTCTATAAAACTGCAAAATTTCGTTACAAAATTCCAATGGGAAGTTGGTCAAACAGAGCCTGACAGACGGACAGACGGACACTCTGCTATTATATATATAGATTAATAAAATTAATTAGCTTTAATTTTTTCAAAAAGAAGCGAGAGAACACAATGTTTTCCAATGGAAGAATTCTAGATTCGTGAACCTCTTAAAAAGGTGTTCCTTATTCCTAATGTGACATGATAGCCTAACCTTCCCCAGCAAATACTCTACCCATTAAAAAAAAAACTGCAATCTGGTCTCACAACACACAATTTTTTCTTAATTTCGGTGATTTAACGGCACATTCTATACTTCTTTACCAGAATATATTAACAAATCAAATTTTTAAGTATTAATTTTTAAAATTTTACATTAAAAACAAATTTTTTCCGAAAAAAATTTTTTTTCTCAAATCTCAGGGGGGGGGGACTCCGCCCTGTATCCGGCCTTGGTAAAAATTTAAATGTTTTGTTCATTTTCTTTTCCATTAAGAATCTAGAACAACAGGTTGTTGTTGTTGTTGTTATGTGTAGGTGTTATATAGGATGTCGCCACTTATGTAAACAACATTGTTTGATAAAAAGTAGAGTGATTTTTTTTTGTTTTTTTTAAGTTCAAAGGAGTCCCTTGTTTAGCTAGGAGAAGAGGAAAAAATAAATCCCGTGCTGTACTGTATCTATGGATTAAAGTGAACTAACCGTTACGTCGTTACGTGCATTTTATATCCAACGACGTCCGCGCCATCTACAGTCATTCCTATGAAGTTAGATACAAATTTTCGCGCCATTTCTATCCATTCTCCTGAAGATAGTATCAATCATCAAAGCAAGTGTTTACATAAAAAAACATGTTACTGCAGTCGAAACGTTGTACAGTATTTATATTTCTTTAATAAATAATTAATAGAAAATGTGGTCTATAATTAAAAATTTGCATAATAATAATAATAATTCAAACCACAAAAGCTGTAATAAACACATTCACACGTCTATTCTCTAAAAACAGACATTAAAATTTAAAATAAACAAATGGGTGTTAAAAAGTAATGTACGTAAGCGTTAAAAAATGCTATTCAAAATCACTTCCTTGCCTCTGTAAACCAAAATTTAAAGCCAACGCATTAACATTTAGTAAATAGTGTTAAAAATTAATGCCATGTCTAGGGGGTGCCTTTAATATTTTAACGTCATGTTTAAAATAAACATGACGTCCTTAGCCTAAAAAGTAAGGTTATGATTTTGATAGCTTTGAAATAAAAAAAAAACATGTTAACGTAGCTGTTAAAATTTTGTTTAGAGAATAGCATTTTTTTAACGCTGATTGTTTTTACACTACTTTTTAACATCCATTTGTTGATTTTGAATTTTAACGTCTGTTTTTAGAGAATAGACCTGTCAAAGATTTATTTAAAAAAATCTTATAACCCAGTGTTTTTAATTTAAATTTTATTTTAAAATAAATTCAATTTTTGATTCTTTTACTGGTTTTTGAAGTATAAATGTGTTGAGTCTAGCCAAAAGTGGTCTTTTTTTTTGTTTCTCGTGTGCGGAGTCCAATGAATGTTAGAGGTTTTAAATCAAGGGCGGATCCAGAGGTGCTTCTCGGGGGGGGGGCTGTTCTCAAAAGTTTTTCTACGAAAAATTTTGTTTTCGTGTGCCATTCAAATTTTTCATGTGCCGTTCGCGGGACCAAAAATTTTTCCCATTCGGAAAAATATTTTAAAAATATATTTATTGTTCTGAAGGCTATAATAAGTGCCAGTAAAAGAAATAAATTAATTGTTAAAAAAATAATTTCTATAATTTTTATAAAAGTAGATCTGCCGTTTTTGGGGTTTTTCCCAAAGTGAATAGTTCTTTTTTTTTTTTTTTTTTTTTTGGAATGGGTGCATAAGGTCCGAAGACCTATAATGACCACTAGTCACATGCAGCCAGGAAGAAAATAAAAAACAAAAGTAGAAGCATAAAGGGGAAACTCAACTGGGGAACTGAGAAGATGCCTGTTGAGGTTAGACTTAAAAGTCTGAAGATTGTAGGTTTGGGGAAGATAGACGCAGGGAGCTTGTTCCAATCACGGGAGGTCATGGGGACAAAGGAAGAATGAAATTGATTTGTTCTGTTAGTCGTGATCTGGAACAGCATAGGGATGCTGGGACGATGCCTCCCATGTGTTCCGTGAATATGTTGCATTGGGTGGGATAATTGATTTGTAATTCGGCAGAGCATTGACCATGGTAATACCTGTAGAAGAGAGATAGTGAAGATACCTTCTTCTATGATCTAGTGACTGTAGGGATGCAGTAAGGGTAGAATCACCTATCTTGATTTAATAAGAGTCCAAGGCTTATGATTATTAATATCTTTAATAGTATTTATTACGATAGTTTCTTTATACTTCTATATACGTTAGTTTTTATCTCTATAATAACTTATAACGAAAGAATTTTTTTGAATTATAATTTTAACTCAAGGGTTTACTTTGTTTTGGAAAAGGCCCCCCCCCCCCGCGGAACCAAAAATTGTGCCGTTCGAGGAACCAAATTTTTTCACATGTTCCGTTTGCGGAACCAAAAATTTTTCATGCTCCGTTCGCGGTTTCTAAAATTTTTCCCGTCTTTTCAAATCTCGGGGGGGGGGGGGGGTAATTACCGCCTTTACCCACCCCCCCTTGTACCCGCCCTTGTTTTAAATTCATGTTGAATCAAGAAAATGAAAATTTTATTGTTCATTCACGTGTAGAGAGACAAGAAAAGAGAATATTAGAATTGTAAATATTATAAAAAAATTCAATATTTTTAAATAAATGCTCTTCTTCTATTCATTTATTTTTTCGGTGATAGAGAGCAAGAGGTGGAGGGGGGCGGGGTGAAGGGGAAGGGGATCAGGAATTGACATTGGTTTTATTTTTTCATCTCATGAATGAATAATTGCCTAGCATTTGCATTCTCTTCTACATAGGCTATTTATTATTTCCCTTGTGTGTGTTTCGTCGTATTCTCTTTTATTATACTTACATTTCAACCCCATTTTAGGCGTCGAGGGTATTAAATTTGACTGGAATATTGAAACTAAAAATAATTAACATATCAAGACTAACCAAAAGATAGCGCCTCTAAAAACAAATCCATACTAACCTTTACCTAACTGAACTTGCATGGGCGTAACTAGGGGGGTCCACGGGCCCCCCCCCCCAGAAGGCTCGTGCCCCCCCAGAAAGCTCTTTGCCCCAAAGAAAATTGAGAAAATATGGGGGCTTTCCAGGCCCGAGTCATTCTTTCCACGTCAAATCGATACACTTTTTAACCTCACCATCTCAGATTTGTATGAAATTTGGGTCATAGGTAGAGTCAATAGAGACTCAGAAAAAGCCCCAATTTCAACTTGATATCTCAACTCGTTTAAGAAATATGGCGTGATAAAGTTGTCAAAAATGGCAAAAAATCGACCTAACCACATACATCTATTTAAATTCCTCTAAAATCTCTTAAAGATGAGATAGAGAGATGAATGAGGTGTCATTTTACAGCTTAGTTTGAATATCAGGCTGGGATGAGTAGAGTAAAGGGGTTGGAGAGTAATAACCAGCAAATTTATAGCTCCACCTGACGTCCTTTTATTTGGCAGATATTTCGATGCGTAGAACACACATCATCTTCAGTGCCGCGAGGATATAGTAGGTGGGCTTAGTCTATTTATATCAAATGCCTTAGGGGCGTTATACATAATTGATATGTAATATCAATTCTGCTATGGACACAGAGCGGTCATCAGCTTAGAGAAGGCACCTCCGTTATGTATAACGCCCCTAAGGCATTTGATATAAATAGACTAAGCCCACCTACTATATCCTCGCGGCACTGAAGATGATGTGTGTTCTACGTCGAAATATCTGCCAAATAAGGACGTCAGTGGAGCTATAAATTTGCTGGTTTACTCTCCAACCCCTTTTATTTACAGCTTTTTTTAGACGCCCTTTCCAATCATATACAACACACCTGGGGTGGTAATAAAAAAAAAATTTTAATTTCAAAATCAAAAATTTAAATTAATTTTTCTCAAAAAGTACCACTTCGAAAATTTTGAAAAAATTCTTAAATGGTCCTTGCTTAAAGGTTAAAAGATAATATAAGCCTCAACGAGGGATCATGATGGGATCATAGAAAAATTAATTAAAACAACCCTTGCGTTAGTTTTTTGTCATAATTGGGAAACATTATACAGGCTAACAGTGATTTTAGTACCGGGACTAGTTTGAGCTATTCTCGTCGCTATATGCGTCGTCTTTTTTCCAAAAATGCCGTCAGTTTTGCTCGATTATCTCTAGTTTTAGAGATATAAAGAATATAACGTTTTAATTGAAATTCTGCCCTAAAGCGGCTCTCATTTTGAGTTTTCTAGATTTTTTTATGGTGTTTTCTCTTAAAGATATACAGGTAGCTAAGATACATATAAATCTAGAGATTCTGCCCAATCAGAAGTGATTTAGTGGTGCAAAACACGGCTAAAAGTTGAAAAAAAATTCAATTTTTCCAGTTTTTCTTAACTTTGGACAACCCTAAAATTTTTTTAACATCCCTGAATGGAAAAAACATATATGTCCGATATTCTGTAACTATTTAGCTTTCTAGAAATCATTCATTTGTGCAAATCGGTTAATTATTAAAGAAATTATAAACTTATTATTTCTGCGCTATCACTACACCCAAGAATTCTTCTAAGCAAAACATCATCTTAATCATAAAATTTTCTTATCTTTGACTTGTAGATTAACTATTTTGTTTATAATTTCGTTAATAATTAACCGATTTGCACGAATGAATGACAGGCCCTTTTTTCACACTGCGGGGTTTTTGGAAAATTTTTTTTTTGGGGGAGGGGCGACCTCCCCTCCCCTTATATACGTTCCTGGTGTATGCGTGTGTGAATGGGGAAAAAAAGTTTTTTAATTAAAAAAAAAAAAAATTATAAATATTCGTAAAATAAGTTCAAATAAGCACGAAAGGGAAAAAAAAGCACGAAAACTCAAAAAAAGCAAAAAAAGCATAAAAAATGCAATCTCAATGCACTCAGTTTTTCCTAATTCGTATAGAAATTAAATATCTAATGGTTGCTTATAAAATTGAGCAATAAGCATTTTGCTTAAAATCCGGTCTCTAGTCATAAGTGACGTCATATCGCATGCGATATAACAAGAAAACCCCTACGTGTGAAGCGGCCTTAACTCTCTCTCCTCACAGAGCCAATATTCCAATCAAGGGCGAATACAGGGGGGTTAAAGGGGTTAATTACCCCCCCCCTCCCCCCCGAGATTTGAAAAAATACCTTTTTTTCGCAAAAAAATTTATTTTTAATGTAAAATTTTAAAAATTAATACTTAAAAATTTTATTTGTATTTATATTTTGGCAAACAAGTACAGAATGCGACTTTAAATTACAGAAATTAAAAAAAAAAATAGTGTGCTGTGCGACGAGTCACACTAGATTACCCCCCCGAGAAATACCTCTGGATCCGCCCTTGATTCCAATTCAATTTCGTTTTTCTATTTAATTCTTTAATTATGGTTAATAGAAAATGATTTAAGAAGAAATCCGGGCACAAAAATACATAAAGGTAGATTTTGAGAGAAGCTGGTTGTTACTTTCTCTTACCTATGTATATATGTAATATATATGTCGTAGACAGATCGTGAAATTAGACAGTTCATGAACTGTCTAGAGATTTCATGAACTGCAGCCAGATCGTGTAATGGTCAAACAGTTACATGATCTGGCTAAAAATTTTAGACAGTTCATGAAATGCAATTGGGCCTTAGACAGATCGTGTAATGCTCGAGAATTACATGAAATGTCTAAATTTTTAGGCAGTTCATGAACTGCCTAACAGCAGTTTTGCCGATCGTGTACTGTTTGTAAAGCAAATAAAGATCTCGAAAAAAGTCATTTTTTTCAATATTATTATTATTATCGATTACTAAATTTTCCAAATCTTCCTCACTTTCAGGGGCGCCGGAACGAATTTGAATCAGGGGGGGGGGGCAAAAAATTTTTTTTAGAAAATTAAAATAATTTAATAATAGTATAAAACAAAAACAAATCTACTATAAAACTTTAAAAATTTTAAATAAAATCACAATTTTAATAAAATTAAAATTTTAAAAAATTTGGTAGTGATTTTATCAAAAATTTTTGGAAAAAATTTAGAAAAAAATGAATTTCTTACTCTTAATTTTTTTTAATTTAGAAGATTTTATTTTTCAAAAAGTAAAAATATATCATAAATGAAATAAAAAAAGAAATTTTGCCCCCCTCTGCCCCCCCTGTAGGATGCCAGGAGGGGGCAATGTACCCTTGCCCCCCCCCAGTTCCGGCGCCTATGCTCACTTTGTAAATCTTGAGTTAGGGTGCGCGTCTCGGGGTTCTAATTTTGGGAGATTCCAGCGGCCACAAATTTGAAGCTATCTACCTCAATTTTTTTTAAATTAAAGCGATTTAAAATGTCTACAACTTATAGAAGCCCTTTTTTTGATTTTCGAAAAAATAAAATTTTTTTTTTAGATTTATTGCATTAAATTACAAACAGTACACGATCGGCAAAACTGCTGTTAGGCAGTTCATGAACTGCCTAAAAAATTTAGACATTTCATGTAATTCTCGAGCATTACACGATCTGTCTAAAGCCCAATTGCATTTCATGAACTGTCTAAAAATTTTAGCCAGATCATGTAACTGTTTGACCATTACACGATCTGGCTGCAGTTCATGAAATGTCTAGACAGTTCATGAACTGTCTAATTTCACGATCTGTCTACGACATATATATATAGAGAGAAAGTATTGGATTCATGTCAAAAATTCGATGTCGAGATTTTGATGGATCTTCACGTTTTGAGGTCCCCTGAATACAAAAAAGTGGTTTTCGCGACATGGTCTGTCTGTCTGTGTGTGTGTGTGGGTGTGTGTTCAATTTTAAGCAGGAAGGAATTGAGCTATGAGGCTGAAATTTTATATTTAAGTTAAACACCCCCCGGGACCGACAAAATAAGCTTTTAATCAAAATCGGCCAAAGAGTACTAGTACTTTACTGATGTACTTTTTCAGTTTTTTTCGATTTTCTCAAAATTCGCTCTAACGATTTTGATTAAAATTCAAAAATCAATTATTTTTTAGATGCTCTTTCAAATGTATATTCTCGTTTTGCTCTCAAAATTGTTTGAAGCACACTTTTTCTTGTGCTTCATAGAGAAGATAGGAGAAATGGTTGCCATGGTAACAAAAAATAAATATTTTCCCATGTTTATAATTTTAACATCTGAATTCAAATATTCCCTACTGCCGAGAACTAAATACATGTCGACACAAAAAATCTGGTGTGACAAGAACAGTACACAACTTTCGATTACCGAAGGTAAGAGAAAGTAGTGTGCTGTGCGCCAGTTACACCAGATTTTTTTAAAATTAATTTTAATAAAAGAACAAAAGCCCTAGAAGGAATTTGGGATCTTCCCTCTCTCTGATTATTATCTAACCTTGGAAAAAGTGACCTCCAATGAAGCCAAAATAATATTATTATCGGAATAAATAAATAAATAAATAAAAAATGCCTCTCCTAAACAGAATGGCTATCGAAAGGAGGAGGAAGAGGTGGAGGACGGACGGACGTCATAAAATAAACAGGTGTTCTTTGTCTATTGACAAGCCAACCAAATAAAAGGGCTTTTTTTTAGAAAATAAAAAAAGAAAATTGTTTATTTAGCGAGCGAACGCTAAAACAATAATAATATCAATTTCCCTTGAGAGGGAGCGAGCGAAGAGTTGACATAAATTTTATGTTTTTACGTATTACGAATGAACTTGTAGATAAAACAAATCATTAAACTTTCCAATGAATTGTTTTATTAAATAGACTCAAGTTGGGGGGGGGGGGGGGAGGAGTTTTGTTTATTTAATCGAAGGGTGATATTATTTTTCGCCTTTAAAGGCGGCTACACACGTAACTGCAAACTTGATAAGCATGCATTTTGCGCAAGCATTTTAACTGTGCAAGCCGCTTGATGCTCGATTGAATTTTAATCATGCACAAGCATATTGCGCAAGCAAAACTCCCCTCCATTTTATAGACGTCTTTAAAATTTGATATTTATTTAATATTATTCAATTTAAATTAGGAACCGACCGAATATTCGGTTTCGGTTCGGCCAAAAAGTAGCCGAAACTTTCGGTCGGGCGGCCGAAACCTGAGTCTGAAAAGTTCGGATGAGACTCGTACGCAAAAAAAAAAAGGTCAAATGATTTGCACTTGTGGAAAAAATTTCCCCGCAGGGCGGAAAACTTTGGTTCCGCAAAGGGGAAATAAATGTTCCGAGGGGCGTCAAAAATTTCGTGTTCCTGAAAAAAAAAGGTAAAATGGTTCCCCAAAAGGAGAAATGTTCCGCGGGGCGACAAAAATTTAGTTTCTTTAAAAAAAAATTTCCGCAGAAAAATTTTTGAGTTAAGTCGCCCCCCCCCCCCCCGAAAAGAATTTCTATATACGCCCCTGATAGGAAATACAAACAAGGATACAAGGAAGAAAGCAGGAACAGCCAAAAATTAAAGCCTCCGATTTTATTACAATTAATGAGACGTTTCGAGAAAACTTTATTTTCTCATCATCCGTCTCTCAAATGGTATTTGTCCCTGAGTTGTTAAAAGGGCACTCACTGAACAAGTCAATGAATAACTCACCCATAAAGGCTGATGATGAGAAAATAAAGTTTTATCGAAATGTCTCATTAATTGTAATAAAATCGGAGGCTTTAATTTTTGGCTGCTCCTGCTTCCTTCCTTGTATGTAAATCAACAGCCACGTACTTCATTGGTTAGGAAATACAAGTTTCGGTTTCGGCTGAAACTAAGATTGAGGCCGAAATTCGGTTTCGGCTGAAAATCTTGTTTCGGTCGGACTCTAATTTAAATATTAATATTTATGTGTAGCTGTTTAAAGCAAGTGAGTATTTCTTGTTATTTTCGAATAAATAACCTCAGGAGTTTGGTTAATTTTCGGCATAAGGTGTTTCTTACACAAGCATGCTTGTGCCGAAAGGATGCTGGTACAAAAAGCACATGCATGATTGTCAAGTTTGCAGTTATGTGTGTAGCCGCCTTTAGATTGACAATCTCTTTATTTACGTCTACTATTGCTCGTAAGTTTTAGAAATTAACCCACATTTTACCGAAAGAATAAATCTGAAATACAATATTATGCCAATTTTTTTAATAAAAAAAAAAACTGTTGCGGTTTTAATCGATTTGCAATAAAGCCTAAAAATTTTAACAAAAAACAGCAGTTGGCAAGCTTTATTCATGTGTGAAAATACACTTTAATTGTTGACGTTAATGATTTCCCACATAAGAACTGCAATGGGGTGGGTGGGGGGTCCCTTTTGCCCTTCGAAATAATTAATTCAAATTTAAAGATTACCGCACCACACACAGTCGGTCGGGCCCGAGCAAACAAGTCTGTTTTTTTTTTTTATTCCACCGGAAAGTGACGTCACACACAAGGATGATATCATATAATGGCTAATAGTGCATTGATGATGATATGAACGTGAGAGCCAGGGTGTGTGTGTGGGACTCTTGGAATGAACAAAACCCACTTGTATGGCAGGCAGGCAGGCCTCTTGAAGATAGAAATGCGTGCATCTAGCTAGTAGTGTTGGTGTTTGTGTTGTTCGGAGACCAGGTGCCTAAACCATCTGCCCCACCGCAAACTGATTACCTGTCGTTATCTCGCTGCTGTGAGCCGGCAGGCAACCGGTCAGCTGTCTTGAAGGTCTTCTAAATTTGTTCTCTCCTCTTCCTTTTTTTTTTTTATTATTATATAAATCTATAAATGAAATGAAATTAAAATTTTGGTAGTGGGACTTGTATTTATTTTTTTATAATTTAAAAATAAAAACACTTTTTTTTCTCATTCACACTCACATACACACAGTTTTTTTCTACAACTTAGGCCATATAAGACTATAGAATACTCATTATTTGTTAATCTAACTATTTGGGTTCAAGGCATTCTTATTTAAGCCATTTGGTATCCAAATGATCCTGCCTGGGATCCGAACCCGCTACCCTCGCTATAGGAGGATGCGCTACCAACTACACTAAGCCCGAAGTCAAAAATATTTTTTGTTTAAAAAAACACTCACACTTTTTTCCCATTCACACACTTGTACACACAGTCTTTTCGGCTACTTAGGCCATTTAAGACTTTAAACAATACTCGTAATTTATTAATATATGGGTAATTCCACACCAAAACAACATGGCACTACATGGACCCATTTCAGATTCAAAAATGCCATCCAAATGCTGATTCCTCATGGCAAACTGATGATAAGTTGATAGAAAGAAAAAAAATTTTTGATGTACATTGCGGCCGTAAAACTCAAAATTAAAATTTCACTCATTTTCAACGTTCCAGAGTACAATTTTGGAAATTTGTCTGCAGTTTGAATAGTTTAATGAAAAAAATTGGTTTCGAGCACTATTCCTAAGGGAAATTGACCGTAGAATCCAAAAATCACCGAAAAACCCGAAAATTTTCACCTCTAATAAGAGAAATTTACGAATCTGTGATTTTTAAGGTGTTTTTTTCATTAAATTATTCCCGAAAAACATATATTTTTAAAATTACTTTTCCATGCTTAAGTTACTCTAAAACATGTGTACTTTGATGGGGTTTAAATATTTTTTTGGGGAAAGCATGTTTAGTAGGTCAAAATTGAGAAAATTCAAAAAACATGTTTTTTGTGATTTTGACTTCTGCATTCTTTATTAATTTTTATATGTTGCCTATAAGTGTACGACTTTTTGAGTAATACTATTTTATTCTCCATTAAATTCTGTATAATTAAGAAAAAAAACGTACCAATCCAATGATCTGGGACAATGTTACAACTCTTTAATAGTTCAAATTCACTTAAAGTCATCTCAAAATGTTTTAGTTTTTCATTTTCGTAAAAAGAAGCAATTATAGTTTTGGGAAATAGTTCAAACAAGTTTTAAAATGAAAGACCAGCATAAATTTTAAGTTTTTTTTATTGATAAGATCGTATGCCAAACAATAATTCGTAATGTACATTTGTTGAAAAAAGATGTTGATGCAATCCGAGACATAGGAGCTAGTAAATGCATGTCACCTGTACCTGGGACACGCAATTTTCATGAATTTGTTCCAAAAAATAGTCACATCATTCAATGCAAAAAAGTGAGCACCGATACGAATTATTGTTTGGCATACGATCTTATCAATAAAAAAAACTTAAAATTTATGCTGGTTTTTCATTTTAAAACTTGTTTGAACTATTTCCCAAAACTATAATTGTTTCTTTTTACGAAAATGAAAAACTAAAACATTTTGAGATGACTTTAAGTGAATTTGAACTATTAAAGAGTTGTAACATTGTCCCAGATCATTGGATTGGTACGTTTTTTTTCTTAATTATACAGAATTTAATGGAGAATAAAATGGTATTACTCAAAAAGTCGTACACTTATAGGCAACATATAAAAATTAATAAAGAATGCAGAAGTCAAAATCACAAAAAAACATGTTTTTTGAATTTTCTCAATTTTGACCTACTAAACATGCTTTCCCCAAAAAAATATTTAAACCCCATCAAAGTACACATGTTTTAGAGTAACTTAAGCATGGAAAAGTAATTTTAAAAATATATGTTTTTCGGGAATAATTTAATGAAAAAAACACCTTAAAAATCACAAATTCGTATATTTCTCCTATTAGAGGTGAAAATTTTCGGGTTTTTCGGTGATTTTTGGATTCTACGGTCAATTTCCCTTAGGAATAGTGCTCGAAACCAATTTTTTTCATTAAACTATTCAAACTGTAAACAAATTTCCAAAATTGTACTCTGGAACGTTGAAAATGAGTGAAATTTTAATTTTGAGTTTTACGGCCGCAATGTACATAAAAATTTTTTTCTTTCTATCAACTTATCATCAGTTTGCCATGAGGAATCAGCATTTGGATGGCATTTTTGAATCTGAAATGGGTCCATGTAGTGCCATGTTGTTTTGGTGTGGAATTACCCATATATTTATTGGGGTCCAAACTTTCTTATTTAAGCCATTTGGTATCCAAATCAATTATTTATTTATCATTACATATAAATTTTACATCTTGAAAATTGAATGTACCGTACGTACTGTCAGAAACTAAATATATGTCGACACAAAAAATCTGGTGTGACAAGCACAGTACACAACTTTCGATTACCGAAGGTAAGATAAAGTTTTGTGCTGTGCGACCAGTCACGCCAGATTTTTTTAGATATTTTTTTTATTAAGGAACTGCTGCACTCTGGAGGATTAGTATTGAAATTCATTATTACACCGAATAACTTCCATAATTTACTATTCAAAAAGGGGAAAAATGGTCCACTTTTGTTTTGAACTACGCATATATTTTATTTTCTCCTGAAGATGAGTGACCCTAGTCCTTGAAACGTCACGGTGTAAATAAAAAAAAAAAAAAAAATTGACACAAACAAATTCTTTTATTTCTCAATTTTATAATAAATTAAATTTATATTAGTATAAAAAAAAAAAAAATCCAATGTTATTATAAATTTTCTAAGATTAAACGAATGATAGACAGGTGAAATTTTATATAAAAATAATCATTACTTCAAAGAAATGAAATAAAAATCTAATTTTAAATGATACCTCATCTAAATCTTGTTGATGATCGACATGAAGGAGAGAGAGAGAAAGAGGGGGGAGGGGAGGGGGATTATAAATCTCTTGAGAAGAACGAGGAGAGATGGAATTCATATTTTGCTTCTTTTTCTCTCATCTCATAAAAACAGACATGAAGAATTTAATATTTCCCTTGAATAAATCTATTTTCATTTTTAATAATATATATAAACTAGCTGCGCAGCCCGACCTCGTCTACCTGGGCGATTTATTTACATAAATAGACGATTTTTCGGAGTTTTTTTGTGATGACTAGAGGAAAGAAAAGATTGTGAATATAACAAATAGATATAATTTTAACGAATTAGGAAAAACTAAGTGATTGAGGAGTTTTTTGAGTTTGCCTTCGTGTATTTGTGATTAAATTATAAAAATCATTCCACGATAGGGACGTATATAAGGAGGGGGGGGCCCCCAAATTTAAACCCAGTGTGAAAAAATATAGCCTGTAAAAAATTTTCCGAGGGTGAAAAAATTTGGTAAAAAAAAAAATTTTCGAGGGGGGGCGGAATAAATTTAGTTTTAAAAAATTTGTATACATTGGTATGAGAAAAATTGTTTAGATGTTTTTTTTTTATGTTTTAAAACTTTTTATTCAAGTTTTGTTAGTTATTTTTAGTTTGTGGTTTGTGATGACCGAACGTTTCGTTCTGGTTGCCTATATTCAAGGAAGATAAAGTTAGATAAAGGTCTTATTATTATCTTCTTCTATCTATATATGGGTCATTCTACAAAAAATCTGGTGTGACTGGCGCACAGCACACAACTTTCTCTTACCCTTCGGTAAGAGAAAGTTGTGCACCGTGCTGGTCACACCAGATTTTTTGTGTCGAGATATATTTAGTTTCCCATAGCACCTTAGTTTCAAACTTGCATTTTAAATGTTGACTGCTTCAAATAAACTATGGTTATTTTTCAAAATTTTAATCTCATATTTGGACATTTTATACACAATATAGAATCGTAAATAAATACAAAATTTCATAAGAATTGGAAAAAAAAATTTTAAATGCGTAAAAAGTTCCAAAGGGGACCCCCTTTTGAATCGAAATTAACATACAAATCCCTATAGGAAATTAACATTAGGCCTATGAGAGAAGGCGGAGAGACAGACGATAATGTTTGCAAGTGAGAGAGAGAGAGAGAGATATATGTTTTCCCGGAAACAATTAAAGACAGAAATAAAAAATAAAAATAAATGGGAATTTAAATAAATAATTGATTTTTAATCTAATAAAAAGAAAAAGATTTAAATTCCGTTACCATGGCAACCATTTCTATCTTTCCTATGAAGAACAAGAGTAAAGTGGTCTTCAGAAGATTTCAACGGCAAAATGAGAATATACATTTTAAAGAGCATCTAAAAAATAGTTGATTTATGAATTTTAAAAAAAATCCTTGGAGGGAATTTTGAGAAAATCGAAAAAAACTGAAAAAGTACATCAGTAAAGTACTAGTACTTTTTGGCCGATTTTGTTCAAAAGCTTATTTTGAGATTCTTCAAAGGTACCTAAG
The DNA here is from genome assembly GCA_023213315.1 of Euborellia annulipes. Taxonomy (NCBI): domain Eukaryota; kingdom Metazoa; phylum Arthropoda; class Insecta; order Dermaptera; family Anisolabididae; genus Euborellia; species Euborellia annulipes. The sequence continues at coordinate 18,843 of JAKCPI010010642.1, forward strand.
TTAAATATAAAATTTCAATCCGGTAGCTCAATTCCTTCATGCTAAAAATCTGTCCACACGCACACACACACACACACACACACACACACACAGACCAATTTTCGGGACCCACTTTTTTGGACTCAGGGGACCTCAAAACATGTATATCCATCAAAATCTCGACATCGAATTTTTGACATGATCGCAATACTTTCTCTCTCTATATATTTCATATATAGGGTACGAGAAAGTAAAAGAATTAATAACTCAAAAAGTTATGCGAATTTCGGGATGAAAATAATTTTCCCGTAATCCCCAGAAGGTCCTTTTTATGCATATAAAATTTCATTTCAAAATTCCAACGGGAAGTTGCCTAAATAGAGCGTGACAGACAGACGGACACTCCGCAATTATTATATATAGAAGCTTAGATGATTTATTTAAAAATCAATTGTCAAATTAGTTCAGCATTCTTGCAAAAGATGGCAGGCTAGTTTAACAGCCGGTCCCCTATTAGTCGTACCACAAGATGTGGGCCCCTGAGCGAAATGAATATATTAACGACCTAAATGACATTTTCTTTTTTTTTACATTTTTTCAAGCTCTCGGAATCTGAAACGTGAAAATATTTTTTTTTTTTTTTTTGCTGTTCACTTAACTTCGCCTTCTATAATATTTCAGTTCAGTTTAGGAATTAAACAATATTTTGAATAGAACAAAATATATGAGAAATATCTTTTTTCAACATTAGAAGGAATTTTTCAAAAATTCTTTTAATTCCCTTAATTTTCAGATTAAGAAAGAATAGATAGAATTTTTTTTTTATTCCCATTAAATTTAACGATCTTTCTTTAGAGAGGTTATTTACCTGAAAACTTCATCATCTATCTTTTATGACTCTCTCTCTCTCTCTCTACCCACTTTGTAAGGACCTATATGGAGATGAGGAAATGAGTGAAGCCCACTATAAAATAAAAAAAAAAATCTTTTGTCGAATAAAGAAACTTTTAAATTGGGATTCAACATCCATACTAAAATTATGGATACTTAAATCATACGTTTTTTTTTTTTTTTTTAATTTTTAGCGATTATTATTTCTTTTAAATGACTGTTATGATGACGGTATAACTATAGTTATGGCACATGCATTTGCATTTAGACCCCTTAATTAAATTTGATTTGAGAAAATATTACAATTGATATTGAATTAATAACGATATAAATTTTCTGGTAGGTGTCTATCGAAAAGTCGATTTTCGATTTTGGAATCGACTTGATATTTTTCGATTCTCTGAATCATTTTTGAAAGTCAACTTTTCGACTTTCAAGTCGACTTTTTAAAAACTCTATAACTCTTGCTTAGGAGATACTTAGTAAATATTAAATATATTTATTTATTTATAATATAATATTTAATAAGTATTTAAGGTGCGCGTCTCGGAAAACCGTTAAAACACGATTGACTCGAGGCGGCACCAGATGGCGTTAGTGTTCCCCCATTAGAATACACGCAACTTGATCCATTTCATTCTAGACTTTCCAGCTAATTAATTAAAGGCAAAAAATTAATTATTCTTTAACACAATGATTACTAATTTAATTATGTACAACTTATAGAGCTCCTTTTTTTAAATATCTTTTATTTAATGCGATTAATCTAAAAAAAATTTTTTTTTTTCGAAAATCAAAAAAAGGGCTTCTATTATTTGTAGATATTTTAAATAGCTTTAATTTAAAAAAAATTTGAGGTCGATAGCTTCAAAATTGTGGCCGCTGGAAAGTCCCAAAATTAGCACCCCGAGACTCGCACCTTAAACATTTTATTAAATTCAACACACACAACAAATATTGTCTTCAATATTTTTAATAAAAGAATATTCTATCCAGAAATTGAACGTGATATGGCATCGAACATTAAAATAAAATATGCAAGTTGAGTATCAAAATAAAACATTAAAGTTGAGTAATTAAGAATGCCACATATGTTCACTAACCGATCTTAGAAAGAGTGTTGATTGGTGTGTTATGTGTAGATTTTAAAAGAAAGATGAAAATCAATCAATGAAATCGTTGCAAACTATATTACCATCGGATAAGATAAAATCTGGTGTGACTGTCGCACAGCACACAACTTTCTCTTACCTTCGGTAATCGAAAGTTGTGTACTGTGCTTGTCACACCAGATTTTTTGTGTCGACATGTATTTAGTTCCCGGCAGTAGGGAATATTTGAATTCAGATGTAAAATTTATAAGTATGGGAAAATATTTATATTTTGTTACCATGGCAACCATTTCTCCTATCTTTTCTATGGAGTGCAAGAGTAAAGTGGTCTTCAAACAATTTTGAGGGCAAAACGAGAATATACATTTGAAAGAGCATCTAAAAAATAATTGATTTTTGAATTTTAATCAAAATCGTTAGAGCGAATTTTGAGAAAATCGAAAAAAACTGAAAAAGTACATCAGTAAAGTACTAGTACTCTTTGGCCGATTTTGATTAAAAGCTTATTTTTCCGGTCCCGGGAGGTGTTTAACTTATATATAAAATTTCAGCCTCATAGCTCAATTCCTTCATGCTTAAAATTGAACACACACACACAGACACACAGACAGACACACAGACAGACAGACCATGTCGCGAAAACCACTTTTTTGGATTCAGGGGACCTCAAAACGTGAAGATCCATCAAAATCTCGACATCGAATTTTTGACATGAAACCAATACTTTCTCTCTATATATATATTACATATATACATAGGTAAGAGAAGTAAAAAATAAATTCATTTATATAACAATTGTACCAAATTATTATTATTATTTGAAATTCCTATCGGGATCCCCGTTTATTTACCCGAGGTGCTTTCGTGCACAAAGACACACACCTCAAACACAACCGGTCTCTGGCCGTAGCCATCCACCGGCACCCCTTGAGTTACATCATTTCCTATCTCTAACTCCACCTCCTGCGTTCATTTCTAGCTAGTGAAATCCTTATTTCCGGCTAAGCCGGGTCCTTTTATCCAAACTCTTCTATGCTAGGGAGGATGTCCTAGTTGAGGAGAGGGACTCCTTTCGAAGAATGCATCATTGAGAGGGAGCCTTCTTTACGTCCCTTTCACAGGACGGGATGTCACAGCAACTCCCTCTCCTCGTAGAGTTGCCTGGAGGCTATTGTGGTGAGATCCAATATTCCAATCCAGTGCCTGCTTGAGGATTTATTTACATTAAATAAATATTTTATTTAATGAAAAATCCCTCAAGCCCAGGGTTTGAACAGGGATCTTCTTTGTAGAAGCCGACACCCCTAGCCCCACTCTAAAAAATAATTGATTTATGAATTTTTAATCAAAATCGTTAAAGCGAATTTTGAGAAAAAAACTTAAAAGTGAATCAGTAGAAGTACTAGTACTTTTTGTCCAAAAAGCTTATTTTCACACACCTCGGCTGTAGCTCACTCCGAGTTCATTCCCATTTAATCAGAAGCACTTGCACGTGCTTTTATTTTTTCTCAACCAACACTTTTGGCTCTTTGGTGGCCCATTCATGTTTTAATTCTCCGAAGCTATGTTAGTCAAACCCTTTGTCCATCTACTGTTATTTCTAATTAAATTCTTTAAAAAAAAAAAAAAAATTCGTACGTAACAACAGCTTTGGGTTTGTGCTAACATTCAACCAATCGCTCTCTCTCTCTCTCTCTCTCTCTCTCTGCATCTTCTAGGATGTGATCTTCTCTATTTAGCTATCTCTCTCTCTCTCTCTGTTGAATTTACTGTTATTGCCTCTCTCTCTGTACGACGTCACTCACGATATATAATACATAGTTTATGTTCATTCCTTTGGAATTATGTTTAATCAATATTAATATAACGATAAATTACATCTATAAAGAAAATATGAACCCTTTTCCGATATCTTGTATAGGTATTTTATCTACCTTTGGGTAGTAACTTTAATGATAAAAAAATTCCCTTGCCAGGAGTTCGTTTTCCATCTTGAGTGATGAAATTTTTATTAATTAATGAATTAACGGGATCTGGTGTGACTGATAGCACAGCACACAACTTTCTCTTACCTTTCGCAAGAAAGTTGAGTTCTCAGTTTGTCACACCAGATTATTTGTGTGCGCGTGCCCTTGAACTTCAGGAGCAGATACAACCCAGGGAGTAAAGGGAGTAAAAACTCCCCCTGAGATTTGAAAAAAAATAAATACTTTTTTTTCGAAAAAAAAAAAAATGTATTTTAAAGTAAAATTTTAAAAATTAATTTTTTAAATGGATTAGTGCAATTAAAATTTAAATTTATAAAAAAACTAGTCATAAAGCCCGCCTTCGGCGGGCCGCCTTTCCAGGGGGCTACTTCCCCCTGGACCTGCTCGCCTTCGGCGAGCAAGTTTATTCCCAATTTAGGATATTTCTTGTTGCAATACAAGTGTTAAGATGTTAAGGAAGGATCTTATATTCAAGCGAGGCGAGGGTACCTATTGGGAATAGCACAAAAAGGGGTCTGTTTATGACTGTTTAAAGGGTCAGTCACCTCTCTTCGTTTTTCAACTGCTGCGTAGAACCCACCTTTAGCCCATAGTCGGGTAGGAAGCTGGTTCACACAGCATAAAGGACGCTCTCTATTTTGCCAGCCAACTTGTTGATTTTGTGTTCCCATATTGAAGAAATTTGATTATAATTAATTTTCCAAAAAATTTAAGAGATTCAAATTATTACTACGTTACTCCCAGAACCATATATTATATGTGTACTTAATTTCAAATGGATTCATTGAAAATTGTGGATTTCTATAAAACATATACATACATATTTACATACATACATACATTTTTTCCATTTCATTTTTATATATATAGATATTGAAAGACATTCAAATTAAATTCTCCAAATTATGTATAATAGGAGAATCTATATAATTAAGGATTCATGCTTTATGCAGGTAACAATAACAAAAAATAGCCTATAATTGTGAAAATACTTTATTTAAGCTGATATATATATATATGTACATATAATTTTGTCTAATAAGAACAACAAAAAATGTAAAATAAGTAAATTGTAATTAATAAAAAAATATAATTTCAGGCCTGAAGATGGTGGATTCCTCCACCGAAACTGCATGCTAGCGCAGTAGCCAGTCTGCAAAATAAAGCGAAACAATAATAAAAATACCTTTTTTTATTATTAAAAACAGACATATAATACCTTGGTCAAAAACTGCAATAAATCTTCCTGTTCAAAACATTTAAAAATTAATACTTAAAAATTTGATTTGTATTTATATTCTGGCAAACAAGTACAGAATTCGCCCTTAAATGACCGAAATTAAGAAAAAAATGTGGTGCTGTGCAACCAGTCACTCCAGATTACCCCCCCCCCACCCGAGAAACACCTCTGGATCCGCCACTGCCTTGAAGATGTAAAATTTATAAACATGGGAAAATATTGATATTTTGTTATCATGGCTTCCATCCTTCCTATGAACTACAAGAGTAAAGTGGGCTTCAAACAATTCTAAGGGCAAAATGAGAATATACATTTTAAAGAGCGACTAAAAAATAATTGAGTTATGAATTTTATTTAAAATCGTTGGAACCAATTTTGAATAAATCGAAAAAAAGTACATCAGTAAAGTACTAGTACTCTTTGGCCGATTTTGTTCAACAGTTTCATTTCTCAGGGGGTACCTAAATTAAATATAACATTTCCTTTCTTTCAAGCTCTTTTCGCTCTTAAGATATTTTGACAGACTATTTTGCGGGACCCATTTTTTTATTTCCCTGTAATCTTTAGAAAATTCTCTTTGAATTTGATTTAATTATGTCAAGCGAAGAAAAATCAATTCATAGACTTAAATATCATGTGATAAATATAACACGAATGTGTTTATTAAAGTTTTTGTGGTTTGAAATATTATTATTAGGAAAATTTTTAATTATAGACCACATTTTTGTATTAAATATATATTAAAAATATATAAATATTGTACAACGTTTCAACTACTTATTCTGCGGCCGTTATCAAGTACTGTGCACTTGCTCCGACTCAAATGAACTAACTGTCATGTCCGTTGCTTGCCTCTTTATATACAACGACGTCAGCGCCATCTGTAGGCATTCCTGTGAAGTTAGATTTAAAGTTTTTCCGCCTTTTTCTCATTTCCATGAAGTCAGTCACATTTTTCACTTGCTTTGAAAAATGTGACTGACTTCATGGAAATGAGAAAAAAGACGGGAAAACTTTGAATCTAACTTCACAGGAATGCCTACAGATGATGGCGCTGACGTCGCTGTATATAAAGAGGCAAGCAACGGACATGACAGTCAGTTCACTTGAGTCGGAGCAAGTGCACAGTACTTGATAACGGCTGCAGAATAAGTAGTTGAAACGTTGTACAGTATTTATATATTTTTAATATATATTTAATACAAAAATGTGGTCTATAATTAAAAATTCTCCTAATAATGATAAATATAAATTAATAACTCAGAAAGTTATAGTATTACCGGTACTTTAAGGTTTACTTTTGTTGTTATATTTTTAGGAATTTGGAGATTTTAAATAAAATATATTTTAAAAATATTTTTTTCATTTTATTAGGATATTTTTATATTACATATGGGATTAACACTTGGATGGCCCCCGGGTTTGGCGTAGTAAGTGCGCGCCTCCCTCCTATACCAAACGTCGCGGGTTCGGACCCAGGCAGTCCGATGATTTTATTTAAGTCATTTGGATACCAGATGGCTTAAATAGAAATGCCTGACCCCACAATAGATATATTCTCTACAACGGTTATCGTCAAAGTCTTAAATGGCCTAAGTTGCCGAAAAGACTGTATGAATGTGTGTGAGTGTGAGTGTGAATGAGAAAAAACAAAAAAAACAAAAAAAACACTTGGATGATGTTATGCATGAAGAAACCAAACTCCATTATAATCGAAATTGAGATAAGACCGCAATCTTGTAGGGAAAAAGAAGACCTACCTGTTTATTTAAATCACAACATTATTACTCTGTGCACTTTTTTTGTATAAAACAAAAAAAAGTCATCGTAATTGGTTTTGTTTACAATTTAACAAATGAAATGCCCTTCATCTCACTTGTCAGATTTAGGTAAATGGCGCTTGTTTCCTTTATGCATAACATCGTCCAAATAATATTATATTTCTCATATGTATATAATTGTAATGAAATTATTACTTGTACGGATATTGATAAATTATGGCTGCTCCGTTTTTGTATTGACTCTATACTTTATTTTATACCCTGATGGTGGTTCAGTATGTATCCGAAACTGTTAAAAAAAAAGCGCAATAACAGTCTCCGATCCTCATTAAATTTCCGATATTAAATATTTATTTAATAATTCCGAATATTAAAAAAAAAAAGTAAACCTTACGTTTATCAATTTTGGCTACTTCCATGTAGTTATAGGAATTTTCTTTAAAAGATATTCTTTGATAAAATTTCGTTTTGTTGTGGACCTATCCAGGGGAATAAATAGAGTATAAGGGCATTAAAAATCATTTGTGTTTTAATAGTAACAACACCAGTTTATTTTATTATTGGAATTTTAATTAAGGGCCGATTGAAATGAAAGTGGTCAGGTAAGGGCAGGTGTGTGTCATGTTTATTATGGGTCACGTGTCGTTTCCTTGTTGCACGATTGACACGTGCCAAGAGGCAGCAGGTCGCGTGGCATAAATTGTTCAGAGACATACAATAATACATAAGAGCAAAAGAGAGGCGGTGGGGGGGCGTTGACTACGAATCAATTTCCAAAATTGAACGAACTGGAATTAAATTACCACTACTTTTCTATTAGAGTATAAAAAATCTGATGTTATAACCGTATAACATGCCAAGTGTTATGTATGTAAACAAAATATCTTAAGGGCGATGTCTAAACGTGCTTTAAAAAAAAAACTAGACTATTATAAGGAATTTTTCAATGCGGTTTTTTTTTAAATGAATTAAATTCATAAGAGATTATTGGGACATCGAGATATAATTTTTTTAATGACTTATTAAAAAATTATCGTAATTAATTTTTTTGTTATCAAGCAAATACAAAAAAAACAATCTGTCCCAATAATCTTTAATTTTTTTTAAATTTAAAAATGAATTTATTGTTATTATTAATCACCTATTAATTAAGAAATTTTTAAAATAAGCTTAGATGATTTATTTAAAATTCAACTGTCAAATTAGTTCAGCATTCTTGCAATAGATGGCAGGCTAGTCTAACAGCCGATCCCGCAATAGCCTATATTTATATATTTTTATGCTTTTATAAAAGATACATAATATATAATAACATTTATAAAGTATTTATTGTTAAAAGATCAATGAAAAAGGCATTAAATATTATTAGCTACCATTCTGACATCTCTTGGCAAATTTTTGAATTACTTGATTTTTTGGGCATACTTTTAATGACACACTACACCATCTTAGCGGGAAAAACATGCGTAACCACTTCGCTCCCGTTCCCCCTTAAGAACAAAAAAGAGCTAGGAGGTTGAAATTTTATATTTAAGTAAGGTTAACACCCTGGCACGTGACACAAAGCTTTTCAATAAATACGGCTAAAAATTACTAGTACTTTACTGATGCACTTTTTTTACGATTTTCTCAAAATCCGCTTCAACGATTTTGATTCAAATTCAAAAATCATTTATTTTTTAGATGCTCTTTAAAATGTATATTCTCATTTTGTCCTTGAATTCTTATGAAGCACATTTTACTCTTGTTCTTCATAGGAAAATATAAATATTTTTCTGTTTATAAATTTTAATATATCGGCGGAAACTCCACACAAAAAATCTGGTGTGACAAGCTCAGAACGCACCGAAGGTACAAGAAAGTCGTGTGCTGTGCGACTAGTTACACTAGATGAAATTTTCTCGTATATATCAAATTAATTGGAAATCCTAATGTTTATTGACCTAAAATTATTCAGTAATTTCTACGAAGGTGGTTTCTATAATGAACAACAATATCGCCGAGGGAATTGTATATTAAAGTTAAAGCTTCTTCTTCCCACATAGGGATTTGTATCTCAATGTAGAGAGTTAATACTCCTATATTCAATTAGAGGAGATTTGTTTTCATTAGTTAAATTGAACATCAAATGAATATCATTTACTTTGACAGTTAAGAGACACTGAAAGGGGATGGGGAGATATTTATTTGTTTTCAAGGGCCCTATGGGTGAAAATTTAATATTGGGTTGATGCATAATTATCCGGCGTTTATATAAGTGAAAAGTAACGTTTTGTTTATTATTTTTGTATGAAAATAATATCTATTGTTTCAGAAAAATGCGTGTCAAAAACCATAGTCATAGGCGTAGCCACGGGGGGGGGGGATTTGGGGGTTCAAACCCCCCCCCCATTGGACCCAAGCCATGACTAGATATTTAAGCTCTATAATACAAACAATACTTTCTCTCTATATATATTTCATATATATAGGGTAAGAGAAAGAAAAATATAATAATTTTCTCTAGTTTAAAAAAAAAATAATTAAATAAAATAATTTTATTGAAGGAAAGTTAAAAAATTCGAGAAATTTCAGAATTTTCCCATTGAAAAGAATTGATTTTTGTCTTGCTTTTTAAAAAATTAAAGCCTATTAAAATTGATTAAATCCCTCAAATGAAAAATAATAAAAATTATTATATAATTAAATTTTTTTAATAAAAATTATATGTGAAATGAATATGGATTTATGATATGGAAAATTATATGTGATAAAATAGAAATCTTAACAATAAACACTATTGAACAATTAGAAAATCAAGTAAGTCTACTAACAGATGCAATTTTACAGGCCTCAAAGCAGGCCATTCCAAAAAAGAAAATCAACGTTAGGGGAGACCCGCTGCCTGATGATATAAAAAAGAAGATGCTGGACAGGAACCGCGGGGGGGGGGGGGGGGCTTGCAGGTGCTGGAACAGAACTCGGAATGAGGAAGCCAAGCAACAACAAAAAATTCTGTCAGCCCAAATAAGGGAATCAGTTGCCTTATGGAGAAAAGAACAGTGGATATCTCACATATCTTCGCTCTCTACACAGGATTGCTCCCTCTGGCAGTTTTCCAGGAGGCTGAGTGGTAGGAAAAACACAATAGGCCCGTTAGAATCATCAAATGGACTTGAATATAGACCCGAACATCAGGCTGAAATCCTGGCGTGCCACTACCGAGAGCAATTCACGTCTGGGGAGGGAACCGGACCTGGGAAGGACGAACTCATGAGAGAAGCACAGAGGTTATTATGTGCAGAAAGAGAAGATGAGAACGAAGGAGCTTTCACTATAAGACCTAAAGAAGTGAGAGAGGCCATAAAAATGATTAAAAATAGAAAAGCCCCAGGATACGATGGAATACTCCCCGTATTCATCAAGAATCTATCTGGTAAGGCAATCCTACTACTGAGTAAATTATTTACATCGATGAGAAGACTGAGATGGCGGCCATGTTGGCTTCTCAGACAGCGGGAATTGAATGAACTACTTTTTGAATTAGTAAAAAATAACTAATCTAAAAGTAACCAAGAAACTTACTAAATATATTAGTAGATTCTACTCAAAATGACTAAATTTGATGTAATTTTCTTACCTACTATTTGAATAAGTAAAAATTCTACTAATTCGTTTTAAGAGAGTATCTGAGAAATTTTGGCAATTCCAAACCCAGTATCCCGACCGCGAGGTGCGAGACATGACCACGAGGGCCCAGTTCGTATATATACCTCAAGCAGGCATTGAAGGCAACCCTGCCTGTGCAATGGAGTGGGCATCGATGTTGAAGAAGACTCCGTATAAGAAATGAGGCAGAACAAGTGCTCTCGCTAGCCGCACACGCATTCACTCGGATGTAAGTAATATCGGCAGGGGGAAAAGTGCGCCTTACATTCTGCGACAGATCTGTGACACATGGTCACCCCAAGTTAATCGCCCATTAATGATCACCCCGAGGTCACTAACCAGGTCAGACTAAGGAACCCTCACCCCACACACCACGACCCATTTTTTTTTTTTTTTTTAATATAAAAACACTCACACTTTTTCTCATTCACACTCACACTCACATTCACACAGTCTTTTCGGCAACTTAGGTCAGATAACCGTTATTAATTATATTATAATATCTTGGGGTCTTGGGGTTCAGGCATTTTCTATTTAAGCCATTTGGTGTCCAAATAAGAAGCTGCAGCAATTTCAGTATAAGAAATATCTTCGTTGAGAATCGTCTACCTAAATAAATAAAATCATCGGACTGCCTGGGGTCCGAACCCGCGACGTTCGGTAGGCACGCTACCAACTAGACCAAGCCCGTAAACAAATTTATGATTTAATAAAATAATTTCACAAATTAATTATTAATATAGGTATAATGGTTTAATAAAAGGTGAAATTAACAGCCGCAATATTTATTAATTAAACTAATTTATTTATAAAAAATTTATGAATTTTTACTTTTTAATTTCTATTGATTAATCAAAATATGATTTATGATGTTTCTAGCTCCAGGGTCATTTCAATTATGGAGTCTCTCTTAATTACTCTTTGGTGGTTTAATATTAATCAGACTCTCTGGTTAGGCAATCTTTGCTTTCAACAGCTGACGGAAATAGAGCATTTGCTATTTATGAAACGAAAAATAAAAATAAAATAATTGCAATCTTCTTGCTGCTAATACATATTATTAAATCAACATATTTTAAATCTTTGTTTCAAAAAAAAAAATCTATCCATCTGCTGGTTGTTTGTTTGTTTGTTGTAGCACTAATAATTAGGGATGTGGTATCGAAAAAAAGTATCGATACTTGTACGTGGTTTTGTATCGAAAGGAAAGTATCGATACCAGAAAGTATCGGAAGAAAAGTATCGATACCTGTAGGTATCGAGTATTTTTTAAAGCTGAGTATTTTTTCTTTTTTTTTTTAAGTCTTCGGCATCTTAGGCTCTTGACATCGATCATAGGGCCCAATGAAGTCTGTCCAATTTCACTGGCCGACAAAAATGAACATTTTCTTTCACAAAAATAAAGATAAGAGATTCTAAAAGTATTTTTCATAAATTCAAATATCATTTCAATTTTTCCCCATCAGGTACAGTTTTAGAGATATAGAGAAAAATAAATTTTAATAGAAAATGTGCGCTAAACGACTTTTATTTAGAACTATTAAGATTTTTTTAAGACTACATCTCTTAAAAATATGCAGATAGTTTTAATACATCTCAATTTGAAGTTAAGGCCCAATCAGATGTCATTCAGATGTGCCGAAAACGGCTAAAAGTGTAGAAAAATCCGAATTTTTTAAGTTTTTAAAAAAATCTTGAAAATTCAACATAAAAGCCGTTTTAGAGCACATTTTCTATTAAAATTTATTTTTTTCTATATGTCTAAAACTGTGCCTGATGGAAAAATTCTAAATACATACAAGGATTTTTATTAAAAAGTATCAAATTTTCCATTAAGCTTATTAATAAATAATTATTAGGAATATGATGGAATAAAATCTATCCCACAAATATCGACCATCTGTTAAATATATGGTAAACTTACCTACTATTTATTTTATATATCGAGAGCAAAGAAAATTTTGGCAGAAACGTAATCAAAATATTTGTGTAACGTTTAAAGTCTATGGCATAAGATTCCGAAAAAAAAGAAAAATTATTTGAATGAGTACTTTTCATTCGATCCCGGCAATCAAGTACTCATATGAGTAAAGTATCGAAAAAAAGTATCGAGTAAAATAAGTACTAGTATCGAAACAAAAGTATCGATACCAGGAAGTATCGATAATTTTTTCGTGTCCCTACTAATAATGACTACCTTTGTTCAATTTGTGACATTTGGTGTTTAAATTTGGCAATCGTTGTAAAAATAACAGAGGGGTGCGAATTTCAATTTTAATGTTTTTCTAAGGTTAAACATACACTTTAAAAAAAAAAATTTGCTTACATAAACAAAAACATACTAAATTTAAGTAAGTATTTACAAAAACCATTTACAAATGTTTTGTAATTTTTAGAAAGACATTTGAAAATTAGACTGCATCCCTGAGGTGATTTTAGAATTCCCAAACTACTTTTTGAAAAAATTACTATACAATGTAATGTTATGTAAAATTACAATACACACTCTATTTTTCGAAGAAAATTTTAATTTTGAAATACGTTTTTTTTTGTTGTAAATATTTGAAAACATAAATTTGTAAATTTAAAAGATAAATGCATAGTAGTTATAATTTACAAGGGAAATTTGTAAATTTAGTATTCCAAAAGACACTAAAATTAAAATTTTTATTAGTGTGTATTAATAAACACCAAGAAAATAATTTCAAATTTGATTCATGTCAAAAGTCGATGTCAAGATTTTGATGGATATACACGTTTTGAGGTCTCCTCAGTCCAAAAAAGTTGTTTTTGGTCTGTCTGTGTGTGTGTGTGTGTGTGTTGAATTTAAACCATGAAGGAATTGAGCTAGGAGGTTGAAATTTTATATTTATGTTAAGCCTCCCCAGGGCCGCAGACAGGGGGGGGGCAGGGGGGCTATATCCCCGGGGCCCGGGCCCTCCGAGGGGGCCCGGGCCCATTGCGCTCCCACCTTAAAATTCTAATAAAAATTAAGTTTCATGGTTAAAATTTCAATTTAAAAAAATCATTTTCTAGAAATTTTTTCCTCAGGGGGGGCTTTAATCAAATCTAAAATTTCAATTTAAAAAAATATGAAATTTTTTCCTCAGGGGGCCCGGGCCCTTTAAGCTCAAATCTTAAAATTTCAATTTAAAAAAATCATTTTCTAGAAATTTTTCCTCAGGGGGCCCGGGCCCTTTAAGCTCAAATCTTAAAATTTCAATTTAAAAAAATCATTTTCTAGAAATTTTTTTTCCTCAGGGGGCCCGGGCCCTTTAATCTCAAATCTTAAAATTTCAATTAAAAAAATATCTTTGAATGTGGGATTGTACAATTATTTATCTAAATTTCTCAATCAATGGAAGTTTTATTTGTCTTATTGTTTTATTCAGCCACCACTAACTTGGCCAAGACAAATAAAACTTCCATTGGTTGAGAAATTTAAAAAAATATCATTTTCTTGAAGTTTTTTCCTCAAGGGGCCCGAGCCTTTTAACCTCAAATCAAGTTTGATCTTTTCACGACTCAGGATAGCTAAAAACGCAGATTTCAGTGGCTAATTTTCAAAAAAACTTTCCATCCCCCCAGATTTCCCCCGAATTTCTCTGTCCGGATCTGGCCTCGATAAATTATTGTAACTCTTTGGTTAGGAAATTTTGAAAAAAATTTTAAATAACTTTATTTAAATAAATATTTTAAGCTAGTATAACTATTTCAAAAGTTGTCTCAAAAACTGTGTAAAAAATTGTTGGCATGAAGGCCACAATAGCCTTTTATATACTAAAAAAAAACTTCAAGTTTTTTTTTTTTTGGGGAGGGGGGGCCCGTATTAGTAAGTAGCCCCGGGGCCCGTCAAGTCTGTCTGCGGCCCTGAGCCTCCCCCTAGGGCGTGAAAATAAGCTTATGATCAAAATCGGTTAGAGAAAAAAATATTAACAAATTTTAATAAGTATTTATTTCTAGGTCCTCCCTCATTGGGGAATAAAAAAAAGAAAAATTTTCATAATATATTTTTCTAGACAAACTATTGAATGAAATGGTACAAAAAAAACACAAACAAATTGTAAGTTAATCTACAGTATTTTTTTTTACTTTCTCTTACCTATGTATATATGTAATATATATATTGAGAGAAAGTATTGGTTTCATGTCAAAAATTCGAAGTCGAGATTTTGATGGATCTTCACGTTTTGAGGTCCCCTGAATCCAAAAAAGTGGTTTTCGCGACATGGTCTGTCTGTGGGTGGGTGGGTGGGTGGGTGGGGTGTGTGTGTCTGTGTTCACTTTTAAGCATGAAGGAATTGAGCTATGAGGCTGAAATTTTATATATAAGTTAAACACCCCCCGGGACCGGAAAAATAAGCTTTTAATCAAAATCGGCCAAAGAGTACTAGTACTTTACTGATGTACTTTTTCAGTTTTTTTCGATTTTCTCAAAATTCGCTCTAACGATTTTGATTAAAATTCAAAAATCAATTATTTTTTAGATGCTCTTTCAAATGTATATTCTCGTTTTGCCCTCAAAATTGTTTGAAGCACACTTTACTCTTGTGCTTCATAGGAAAGATAGGAGAAATGGTTGCCATGGTAACAAAATATAAATATTTTCCCATACTTATAAAAATTTGACATCTTAAATTCTAATATATTGGCGGAAACTAAATATATGTCGACACGAAAAATCTGGTGTTGCAAGCACAGAACACAACTTTCGATTACCGAAGGTAAGAGAAAGTTGTGTGCTGTGCGACAGTCACACCAGATTTTTTTAAATTTAAAATAAATAAATTTACTTACTTTTTGTTTGACGTTTTTCTGCCACTTCAATTCAATCAACTTTTAAATCTATTATTTTTTAATATCTATTTAAAATATTTAATATAATATATTATATTTTTAATAATGGGTTTATTTAATTAATAAACAAATTAATAAATTTAAATTAATTATTAATTAATTAGGCTAATATTTTAATTTAATTTAATATACAGTATTAATAAATTTAACAGTAAAAATATATTTAATATATCTATTTAAAATCATAGTGAATTTTGACAGATATATTTTGAAAATACGAAGTTATCTTCAAAACCTTCTCTGTCAAGGCTAATAGATGACAAGGTTGTCTCATACGGCTCGGCCAATCAGAGCGAAGGCGGGAAATCGTCATCAAGAAGCCCAAATTTGAATTCTTATTTAATATATAGTATTTATCTCTCTCTGGCTTTTTACGAGTTATATTTAAAAGTTGTTCATTTTAATTTTCTTTCATCATTTTTGATAGTTGAATATAAATTTTAAATTGAAATATTTAATTTTTCCTTTTAGTTTCTCTTACCTATATAACAATATTATATAAGTAGAAAGTATTTTTTTCCGAATTGTCTTCATTTTTGTTTTACTTTCTATTACCGTATTTAATTAATATATTTAAAAAAAAAATTATTATTTTCTCTAGTACTGAAAAAAAACATTAAATAATATTTCAAAAAAATAAAAATGGAACATATTTTAAATAAAATAAATAAATTTATTACGACCCGCTTAGAGGCACCAGTCCCCGGTGGCTAGGTCCAACAAACACAATACAAATTTAAATATAATAACAAATATAACAAAACAAATCAAAAGGGGAAAAAAAAATAGAAATGTATAGTAAAGGTCGCATTAGCCATCCCGACATTCGCCTTAAGATGTTAAGGAAAACCTGGCCAAAAACCTTAACAAGGATGGTATGACATTTCTACCTAAACTATTTAATAAGAAATAAATATTAATAGAAGGAAGGAAGGAAGGAAGGAAGAGAGAATGTCAGCCCAACAGGACAGCCCCTATCGAATAAAAATCCTATCAATCCAGAAGGCGTTTCGGTTTTAATTAAATAAAGCCATCATCAGTTCTCAAGAGATTATTGTCTGTGCAAATGTTATATTTTTATATAATATTGTATATGTTTATATAAAACAACACTCTCTGCATCCCAACCTTGAGCCAATAATCTCTTGAGAACTGATGATGGCTTTATTTAATTAAAACCGAAACGCCTGTCTTGTTCCTGTCTATTATTCTATTAATATTTATTTCTTATGAAATAGTTTTCTTCTTTTTTTTAAGATTTTTTTCTTCCTTCGTCAGAAAGTTTTCTTTTCATTAAAGAAATTCTATTAGTAACTACTCTTTGAGAATTAAAAAATTTTATTCTAAGTAAAACTCTTAATTTAACGAATGATTTTTCTAAAGTTATAGGAATTTCTGGGCATTTTTTAAATACATATTTAGTTATTTTATTTACTATGTTTTTTTCTTTTTTAAACTGCCTTTGTTATATTTTTTTTTCTTCATCTATTTTATCTTCTTCATCTTTTTCTGTCTGTGAAATATTTGTTTGTAGACTTGAAGTTTCAGAAACCTTCTTCATTAAATCTTCCAATATTTCTTTTTCTTCCTTTCTTTTATCTCGGGCCAATCGAGCTGATTCTTCAGGAGTTGAAACATCACTGGGTTTTAAAAATAACGATGGAACAGCTGAAAAAATTGATATATTAATAATAAATAAGATATTACTAAAATAAAAAGTAAAATTAGAATCTCAGTGGACATGGGTATAGCCTATAGTGAAAAAAGCCTTGTATATATATAGAGTATTTTTTACCTACCTGTTGGCTTTAATTGAATTTTGGAAGGTAAATTCATAATTTTCTCTCGCATGTCTTCTTGAAAATCAGATTTTGCACGTTGCAAATTCTTCCCGTTTTTGAATTTACACTATCTTTTCGATAACATCGTCTAATCCATTCTTTTCGTAGGCTATCATCTTTTGGAAATGAAAAAAACATTAATTTTTCTTCTCCTTCCTTTTGTTTATAAAAAGAATTTTTACAAATTGCAACTGAGCAAATTGTTCCAGGCATCTAAAAGAATGATTAGAATCAAATATATATTTTAAATAATTGATTTAGTATTTCATTAATTACCTTGAATGCATGTAAAGAAAGCGCCACAAACACACAAATGAAAAGTTGATTGAAAAAGATGAAAAAACAGCCTAAATCGAATATTTTGAAAAAGGTTATGATTAGAATCAAATATATATTTTTTAACTATTTGATTTAACATTCAATTAATTACCTCCAATATAAGCAAAAATGATAAAACAATGTCCAAATCGATTTATTAAAGCACGTGTATTGTTAAGAACAAAATATCAAATAGCTATATGCACT